>RJWM01012762.1:0-55539 GCA_004363535.1 Dasyprocta punctata
TAGCAGCAGGGACCTGAAGAAAGTCGTTTTTGGAACTCAGCGTGACCTCAGCCAGCTGTGCCCTGGGCGGCAGCTGCCAGAAGGGCCCGGCCTCCTGGTCTCTGGGGACAGAACTGGATTCTTGTGGCAGAGGAAACTTGATGCTGTCTCCCGTGGGAGGGGACCCGCTGCAGGACCGCTGGAGCTGCTGGTCCCTGGGGTCCCCCCAGGACAGGGGCCAGGAGCTGAGGGGGCCGACAACAGCCACAGGCATTGTGCGTCCCCTCGCAGCGGCGGTGGGGGTGACGGATCTGTGGGGGCAGCGTGAAAACGCTTTTCATCCTGCAGAATAATTAAATAAAAAGGAGGACGCTGTGGAACGCTGCAGGACTCTGGGGAATTTGACTGCTCTGGGGGAAGAAGAAGATAGAAAATAGGACATTGAACCGATGAGACACGAAGATTTTCCTAATTCCACTTAGAGGAATTTGCAGATTCCTCAGTCTAGAATTTTAAACAATGACATTCAAATGGGATGGACAAATGCTTTCATTTTTTTTTTTTTTTTTTTTTTTTTTTGTTTAAAGCAGCAGCACATCAGGATGGAGCAGACCTAATACTGCAGGGCAAAGAACTCATGGGACAGGAGAGAATTCTTTTTATAAAACATCAAAGACCTAACCAGAAAAAACATAATGGCTACCTCATTGGCTTGCTTTTTGGCTTTTGGTTTTTGGCTGTTGGTTTTTGTTTTGTTTTGTTTTGTTTTGTTTTTAGAGACAGGTCTTGAGTCTGGCCTTGAACTCACTAGGTAGCCCAGGCTGGCCTCAAACTGACATCAATCCTCCTGCCTCAGCCTCTCCAATGCTGAGATTACAGGCAAGAGCCACCCTAGCTAACATGTTGACTTGCTTTGAATAATACAAATGGTCAGCAGAGACTCCTGAATGCTCCTGGGGAAGATGTCTAGAACATCACTTCTTTCTCTCTTTTCTTATTTTGCTGCTTTTTTTTTTTTTTTGCATATTTATTTATGGAAGTTTATATGAATGCACTGTGTTACTTTTTCCTTTTGTAGGGTCAGGAGGAATAGCAGGTAATGTCTATTGTTACATTTTTCCAGTGGTTACAATATCACCCCTAGTTACAAAGTATCTTAAATTATGTCACTTGCAGAGGTGGGTTGACTGGTTTCCTAAATGCGCTAAAAGGAAATCTGGTTGGGTCAGAAAACTAATGGGTTCTTCCACAGCCCAGCAGGCACCAGCTTTTTGTAGCCAAAATTCACAGCCATGCGCACAGGTAAGGGGTGACACATTTCAGTATTAAAGGAACACTCACAAAGTCATGGAAGAGTACACACGTTTCATCTGTTTTTCCGACTGTGTCTTTTACCAGAGTGACTTTCATTGGTTGTAGCTCCACAGTTTGATTTTACTGTAAGGTCATAAGGAGGGTTGGACCCCAGGGAGGAAATTTCTTGCTGGAAGAGTCCGATGGGGGAGGGGATCACACAGAGGCCACGGGTCACTCGGGCTCAGGGCTTGAACCCTGGGCTCCCCAGGAGGTGAAAGGGGCAGAGATTTCAAAATGGGGAGAAGGCCACGGCCTGTCTCCCAGGTGTCTGGGTCGCTCTCCTCTCTGGCCCGCGTTTTAAAGTGAGCAGCAGCTCGACTGAGGTAGAATTTACACCCCAGAGCACCCCACCCTCCTGCACCGTGGATAAACCCGTGATTCTCAGCGCAGCCCTCAGGAGGCTGAGGCAAGCAGCTTCCCAGCCCTGTCGGCCCATTTCTAGGAAGGATGGGAAGGCACCTAGATTTCCCACAGCACTACAAATCACTTTCTACTTGTTTTGTAATTATTTATCTAGATTGGTGTTTCTCAAAACAAGTCTGGTGGGTTCAAAAATAAAAATAAAAAAGGAATTAAGACGCACTGAGTACCTGTACCAACTCCTCACATAAAAGCCACACAAACAGGTACAAAAAAAAAAAAAAAAAAAGAAGAAAAGAGGGGACGTAGGGGGCGGATCCCTAATACCCTGTACCCCAGTTCTTCTGCCCTGGGAGGTGGCCTTTGGCACTGGTCCCGGCAGAGACCAAACAGGTTTTGCTCCAGGCCTCGGCTCTTGGCCGGGCTTCTCTTCTGGTGCTGCGTTTCTTGGTGTGGACCAAGGAGAGCTGATGGGTTCCTTTAGCCTGGGTCCCGTTGGCCTCAGACTGCTGCCCTTCCCTCCCGAGCCCAGGCGACCCACGCCCCCCAGGGTGACACCTCTGACCACGCTGCAGTGAGAGCCGAGACCCTGAGCCCTGGCCTGCCCGTCCCACTCATCCTCGTCCACTGTCACCAGCTGCACCGTTTTGAAATCCTGAGTGATTCTACTTAAGCCGGGTTTGTTTGACAAATCCAAGATAAAGAAGCCCTTATTTCAAAGATTGAGTTTCCAAATTCGAGATGTGTAATTCAGGCTAAGATAAACCAGACTGAAATATAAGCCTTAGTGATTTTCTTTTTTCCTGGTCCAGGGATGTTCAACACGTGTGATTTATAAAATGGGAAAAGCCAGCATTAGAGCAGCGCTAAGTGAAGGAAGGCAGAGCCCGCGGAGGAAATCGGATGCAGGTATTGATCCTTATCAAAAGCCTTTGGTAGTGAGGTTAAATGCTTCCAAGAGAACATTTGGTTAGAAAACTAGGATGTAAAGCTGCATCCTGTGAGAGTTATCTCAACTTGTAAAACACATGTTTTAAGAAAAACAAAACAAAACAGACTGGAAAGAAATATGCCTACAGATAGGTCCTGATCCTTTTCTTTTGTATGCTTTCCTGTACTTTTAAAAATGAGAACGAAAGCCGGGCGTGGTGGCGCACGCCTTTAATCCCAGCACTGAGGTAGGAGGAGCATTGTGAGTTCGAGGCCGGCTTGGGCTACAATGTGAGCAAGGCCGGCCTCAACTACGTAGTGCGACCCTGTCTCGAAAAAAAATAGAGCTGGGAGTTTGGCTCAGTGGCTTAAGCACCTGCCTGGCAGGCATGAGGTTGAGGGTTTGATCCCTGGTACCAAAACCAAACAAACAAAAAATCCAACAACTTGACCGAAGGGTGTCTCGTGTGTCATAAAATTCACTCCTGTCACGGGTGTACCTCAGGGATCTGCAGTAATGTTGGCAGGCGCCACGCTGTTGGTTACCGTGGCGTGTGGGCCCGTTACCAGTGCTCTGCATGAGGTTTTCCACGCTCACTGAAGTGCGTTCTCACCCCCAGGGCTGAGTACCCGCCGAGCGGCTGCCGGTTAAGTCCGGCTCTTCTGGAAGCCGCGTGTAAATAGAGTCAAACAGTTTGTGGTTGCGTGCGTGCGGTCCCCGTCACCTAGCATCATGTTTCTGAGGTTTGCCCACGTAGCCTGTGCCGATTTATTCTCTTTCCATATGGAGTGTTTTGTTTCATCCACTCATCACGAGTGGACGTCTAGGTCATTTCCAGGTCTGGAGCTAACGTGTAACGCTGCTAGAACCTTCATGTTCAGCCCTTATGTGGACGTTGGTTTTCACAGTGGACAGGCAGACACCTAGGAGCAAGATACTTGGTCCTGTGGCAGACTTATGCCTTTTTTTTCTTTTTCTTTTTGAGACAGGGTTTCTCCATGCAGTTAAGGCTGGTCTTGAACTCACTTTGTTGCCCAGGCTGGCCGCAAACTCCTTGCAGTCCTCCTGCCTCAGCCTCCTGAGTGCTGGGATTACAGGCATACACCACTACACCCAGCCAATGCTTAATTTTTGAGAAGCCACCAAACTGTCTTCCAAAGTGGTCACCTAAACTTTTTATAACCGCACCCCAGGATTTAGAGCCCATGCTTTCCCCTGCTCTGCTCAGCCCATGTGGCTGGCGACTGAGCAGAGAGGACTCCAATGAAAATCATGACCCTGAAGTTAGAAATGATTGGAATTATTGAGAATCCCCCTTTGGCCCTCTTCTTTCCTCTGATCCCTGATAATCGACACTCTGTGTGGCCTCCCCAAGCTGTGGACGTTTCTATCAGGAAGAATTAGTGCTCAAGGAGGTCAGACACCTTTGGCCCTGTTGCCTGGCCCTCTTGGAAAGTTTTTTTAGCTGTTCAATGGGCGGCTGATCTTGACAGAGCCTGGCGCACTATCGATAGGATCTAATCATCAGGGATCTAATGAGATTGACTACCTGTCTGGCGCTCTGAAAGGAGGCGTGACTTCTAGAACAGAAATCCCGTGTTGTCTTTGCCCTCCAGACAGGTACGGCTTGGCAGAGAAGATAGAACTAAACATGGAGTAAGCAAAACTCTTGAGGTCTCAGCAGATGGGACACGATAGTACTGGGGTTTGAGATGGTGAACTAGAGGCCGTGGGCTTTGCTGGTTTTTGTTGAATGTAGGGTGTCTCGGGCGCTGTTCTAGTCATAACATAAGCAAAAAAAAAAAAAAAAGTAGGAGGTCATGCAGATTGCTGACACCGGTAACCGCGGGAGGCGTCTAGGACCAGTGGATGTCTGACCCCATAAATCCTGCAGGTCTGAGTTATGAAGTCCTTTTTGCCTGCTTCCCTCTCCCGCCTGTCCCTGCAGCTGCCCCATGAACTTCAATAAACCTGCTGTACGCTACGAGGTGCATGCTTGGCCATTCTTCCCTGGTCATGCCCGAGAACCCGGACTTCTGCTGGGCCCACCATGGGAGAGTACCACATGACAGTGGCTTACACAATGGAAGCTTATTTTTTTCACAGTTCTGGAAGCCAGAAGTCCTGCATCAAGGTGCCAGCTGGTTTGGTTCTGGGAGAGGGTCTCACTATGTCCTCACACAGCTTTTCTCCTGTGAGGCCATGCAAAGAAAACCTCTCTTTTCCTTTTTTTTTTTTTTAATAAGGGCACCAATACTGTTGGATGGGGGACCCACCCTTATTGTTTCATTTAGCTGTAGTTACCACTTTGTGATAGTTACCTCTTTGTGTTAACTGTTGTGTCAATTTGAGTAAGAAATGACCAATGAACAGTTTAGCACTGTTCTAGGTGTGACTGAAGGGATTTAGTGAAACGGGGAGACCCACCCTAGGTGCAGGTGGCACCAACCAATAGGCTGGTAGCCTGGATAGAATCGAAAGGGAAAAGAGAAAGGCAGGCTCCTTGTGTTTCCTCGGAGGAGCTCCAGTGTTCACCTTCTCACCTTGGCGGTCCGGCTCCTCGACTTCCACCGCAGATCCTGCAGCTTCCTGATACGGAGTCTGCAGGGAGCTCCAGGCCTTCGACTTCTGGCTGGGTTCTTTAGACCCCCAGCTCACAGGTGGCCCTTCTGCCCCCTTCCACACCTGCCTCTGCACTGCAAGCCGCCTTGCCAATGCGTGAGTGTAAGCTCGCAGCAGGAGCTGGCGAGAGAAGAAGACGGAGCAGACAGGAGGGCCCGCTGAGAGCAGGAAGGGGAGAGAGGAGGGAGTAGGGGAGCCACCGGGAGAGGGCTCGCGGTCTGACGGGACTTGAGTCTCTCTCCAACCCGCTTCTGGTCACCAAGCGAAGCTCCCCTTCTCTTAGACGGGAGAAGGTGGGATGCTGTTTCTCCTGGGTTTCACAAAGAAACCTGCAAACGTGAACAGCTGGATGCGTCCACGGTTGGCGTTCATCAGGACGGGCAGTGTCTGCTGGCCTTCTTCTGCAAGGGAGGGCTGGGCTGAATGTGGACCGCATGTCTCAGAAGAGTGATTCAAAAGAAACAGACATAAAAGACAATCACAGGGAATACGGCGTACCGGCCACACGGGCAGTCCCGGGGAATACGGCGTACCGGCCACACGGGCAGTCCCGGGAAATACGGCGTACGGGCCACACGGGCAGTCCCAGGGAATACGGTGTACCGACCATACAGGCAATTGGTGGGAAGAGAAGGAGTGAGATCATTTTTGTTGTTTTGAGACAGGGTCTCACTGTGTAGTCTAGGCTGGCCTCAAACACATGGTTATTCTCCTGCCTCAGCCTCCTGAGACCAAGGAATAAGATCTTGTGTAAGAATAGAAGTTAGAGAGCACAGAGGTTCACATTCGGCCTGTGAGTCAGACTGGCCTCTGTCTAGCTCTCAGCCTGCCCCCCCCCCGGGGGTGGTTAGAGCACAGGTCAGGCTTTCTGTGCCCCTTTCATTAACTCAGAGAACAGTGCTTGCCGGTAGGGGCTGCAAGGATTAACTGAAGTAATGCATAGTACACGTTCGGCATAGCTTGGCACGTAGTAGGCATTACAATGACTCACTGCTAGTTACTTTTTAAGAGCCCAAAATGAAAACATTCACCTAAGCATGAAGTTTCCTATGGAACTTATTTCTTTAAAAAAAAAAAAAAAAAAGCAGCTTACAGGTCTTGAGAATGATGAGTGTAACACAGTAAAAAAAAAAAAAAAAAAAGAAGAAGAAGAAGAACTGTAGCCGAGTACCCCAGTGCTGGAACGCGCTCCCCACAATCCGGTCCTTTGTGAGGCCCGGCGGGGAATGCAGGCGTCCTGACAGGAGCCCCACTCCACGTTTCTGCCCAGCAGATGCACGGTGACATTTCCCCGAGACACTTGCGGGGCTTTTTTCCTCCAAAGAATGAGTCATTCTTGTGAGAGATTGTGCATTGTACAGCTTTGCGCTCCTGCCATCCACGCTAAAACAAAGGGTCACTCTCAAGCCACTGTAGGTTGCAGGCAGGGACAAAAGAGTATCACGCCGTGAAATGCCAGCCGGCATTCTGAGCCCGTGCTAAAAAGCAGCTTAAGATGCACGCAGGAGCACCGGGGTGGCGGGGAGACGGCCAGCCAGACCCTGGTTATGTGAACGTTAAACATCTCCATGTGCGCGGATAAATTCCGGAGGCACAGACAACTACCTATCGGCAGAAACTTTGTCCCTAAGAGTCAGGAGTTTTTTCAGTTTGTTAAATATCTTCCTGAATACGCTGGAGGTTTTTTATTAGTCCTCGTTTGTAGCACATGACTACATTTATTGCGGGCAGCTGGTACTGTACGTAACACGTCTTAATTTTCTTCTCTTTCCCCGCCTCTCCAACTCTTCCGTTTGTAAAAGCTCTACTTCCATTTTTTCCAATTTTAAAAAGAAAAAATAAAAGTAACAATATACCTTCAATTCATTTTCCCCCATCCCCTTCAACCCCCTCCATTTCTGTTCGCCCATCCATCTGGAAAAGATCCTCCTACCTCCTGGTTCTCTAGCTCCTGTTTTGCTCTCCTGTATACATGTTTCATGTCTAGGTCTGAGTTCCTGGCACAAGAGAAACAATGTGACAGCTAAGGTCCTGTGCCTGCGTGGGCAACATTGTTCTCGGGTTGCCTCCATTTACCTACAAAACCTCAAGGTTATCTTTTTATGACAGAGTAGCACATATTTAAGGGAATCACATTCGCATCACTTGTGGAAGTGAAGACAGGCGTTAGTCTCTCAAGACACACAGATGTCCAAGTAACGCGGCGAGTAAACCGGTAGCATGGGCGGGAATACCACCCGTGGGGCCTATCACGGTCCCCTCTGTATCGCTGGGGTCGAGAGGCGTCAGCGGGCCAAGGACGCTAGCCCAGATAGGGCTGGGACAAGGTCGCAAGGCAGAGACAGGACACAGTGTCCTGCGCTCGGGCCCCTCCTCCATGGGAGGCTGCCCGGGGCCTCTGCAAACCGCGGCCACCTCCAACGTTACTTCAAACAGATGCGCAAAACAGCACTGCAAGGCTTCCAGACTGAGGGCTGCGTGAGCATTTTAACATTCAGAAATTTAATAAGCACAATGAAACATACGACAACTTCGCGGGATGATTAAAACAATGCTTTTACTCCAAATTCACCTAAGATGGTCAATAAAACAAATTTTGCAAACTGATTTTAAAATGACCTTGTTTTGGAATGAAGTGAAGGGACGCATTCCTCTAGGTCACTGTGGAAATCGGGCCAGTCCTCCCCACGAAACGGTCTCAGTGCAGAAGCTGCTGCGGCCCTGGCGGTTCCTATGGAGCCTGCCCGGCATCAATAAGCAGGACACGGGCTGGGGTGCAGCTCGGCAGCACAGCGCAAGGCCCTGAGGCTGATTCGCGCAGTACCAAAAACAAAACAAACACACACAAGTAGAACAGGAATAGGAAATGGAAAAAAAAATTACCGTGACTGGCAGGGGAGTGAATTTTGTATTCCACAAGAATGTCCACTGCATACACATCCACGCAGTATAGTACTGGCCGCCCCTCACGCGGGAACTTTCCACCAAGCTTGTGATTTACTCGGCATGAAACAAAGTTGGCTCTAAACCATGTAAGCAGTTTAGAAATAATCTTTTCTTGTGCATCACGAGGTTTTACGGTCGAGTTGGCATCTATCTCTCATGCTGTAAGATGTTTCGCGCCCCCTCCCCAACACTAGGGATTACACACAGAACCTCGTGCCTGCCAGGCAGGTGCTTAAGCCACTGAGTTAAATCCCCTGCCCTATTTTTTTTTTTTTTTTTTGACAGGGTCTCACTGTGCATTTCAGGCCGGCCTTGAACTCACTTGGTAGCCCAGGCTGGTCTGGAACTCACAACGATCCTCCTGCCTCAGCCTCTCAAGTGCTTGGATTAAAGGCATGCGCCACCATGCCCAGCTTTCAAATTTTAGTTTTGAGAAGTATTTAGAATTACTGATGGATAGCAAAAACTTTTAATTTATAGTGCTTAATATTATAAAACATAAACCCTCCAAATGGTATTAAAACTAGGGTTTTCTCTGGAATTCCAAAAATAAAATTTTTTCAAATCTTAGAGAAGTAAGTATTTGGAGCTATTGGCTATCCCGAGTCATTAAAGGCACCTAGGAAGTTATACAGTAAAATTTAATCTTATGTTGACTAGATCTGATGATATGCCTACAGTACGGAAGGTCTTATAAAGTTCTACTTGTAACTGCACGAAAAATATACAGGTTGCTGTCTTGAAATCCAAACCAAAGGGCCCAGGATACAGCTCAGGGGAACAGTGGCTGCCTGGCAAACATGAAGTCCAGAGTTTGTGTCCCCTCAACAATTAAAAAAGTACACCCAGCCCCGAAAGAAGGGTCATTTAAATTCTCACCATACAAATGGAGACCAAATGGTTTGGGCTTCCAGTTCTGATGGCCGAGTCTCTCTCTTGTTCTATGCACCTGGATGATGCGAACAGTTAAATGTCAGTTTCTTTTTGTTACTCATCTCAGTTCCAAATGTTTATCTTCTTCAAGTTAGAGATTTTTCACAGTAAAAATCCCATGCAGGGAAGGAAAGCCATTGATTTACTTGTTTTATATGGTCAAGTGTCACTTTAAAGAGCTGAATCAAATGAAAAAATTTCAGGTTTACTTTTAAACAAGGTCTAAAAGAGCTTATTATTTTTAAGTGCCTTGGTGAAATGATTAGAATATTTCCTGACTTTTTAAAAGAGGCAAGAGGAATCCACTAGGCAAACACCTCTCTGCCTTAGGGAGGAGTCTGACCCAAGTTCTGTGTCAGCATAACCTGTCTGACATGCGGACATGAACTCACCTGGGTCTGCTGAAGTGTCAAGACTACTGATTAAAACGGGAAAATTCTACCATTGTATTTTAAATATAAAGAATAGGTATTTTTCTTTCTTTCTTTCTTCTTTTTTGTGGCACTGGGGATGGAACTCACAAGCTCATGCCTGCCAGGAAGGCGCTGAAGCCACTTTTGAGACAGGGTTGCACTATGTAGCTCCGGCCAGCCTTGCTTTCACATTGTAGCCCAAGCTGGCCTCAAACTCACAACGCTCCACCTACCTCAAGGAATAGGTATTTTTCTTAGTGTGAGACAAACTTGTATTTTTTTGTTTTTTGAGCAAGGATCTCACTAAGTAGTATAGACAGGCCTTGAACTGTGTAGCCCAGGGTGGGCCTCAACCTTGCAGTGATCCCCCTGCCTCAGCCTCCTGAGGTCTGGGCTAACAAGTATGTGCTATCAGGCCTGACCATGCATCTTATATAAGGTAAGAAACAACAAACAGTGCCTTTACAACAGGCTCCACTTCCACTGTGAAATTAGGCCCAGCGTCTTCAAAGATACACCACCACCACTTTAGTTAGGAAGGACTCAGGAATGAGAGCAACACTTATTTCATTTTTTTTAAAAAGAACTACACTTATTTTATCTTAAAGAATAATCAGTTATGTTCCATTAAGATGTGGATAAGGAGAAACTTACAATCAAAAACTTTAATGCAAGCGCAAGAGTAACAGAAATCCAACTCTTGCAGACAGCACCTATGCCAAGGACTATGTTGGAATAAGTTTAACCTGATTTAAAGATAAAAGAAAAATTCGATCAACAGTGCAAAACAGTGTCAACTGCATACGTAGCTTTCACAGAAGTGGGAAAGAGCCGACCACCTGATGAAAGCTAGTGGCCACGTGCCTTCCACTGCTGAGCCAAGGGTCACTTCCCTGGGCTCAGTCCTGTTCTCAGAAGCACTAAGTCTCCAGTCCTACAACACTGGATACACAAAAAACAGAAGGGTTGAAAAGGAAAAAACGTAGCTCAAGTTAGACTGTTAAAATGTATTAAAATAAGATACAGAAACATTCCAGAAGAAATGTGTCAAAGGACTGAGAAAAAAATCCAGGGATATAGTAAGTACAGCCTGTGCAATACACAAACAGCCCCACGAGGTGAAAGGTGAGGGGACAGTCTGGCACTAGCGTGCCCTTGGCCCAGTTTAACAAAGGGACAACAGGCCTGTGCTTTCTCTACGCTCCAGAAAGTGCACGACGAAGCAGCGGAGACGTCACGGGACAGCTTGCGCGTTTTAAGAGTCGGAGGGTAAGAATTAGACACATCATCCAAATCCCTCGCACTCTAACTCCATGAAATTCAACGTTAGACCGGGCTTTCGCTTTCCAAGGTTATCACATGCATACATATTTCAATACAGGCACAGAAACTTGTCATTTTTATTTGGGTAACAAAGGGTCTCCAAATTATATTGAAAAATAAAATCCTAGTTAATATCACTCCTGTAAAAAAATTTTAGCACACTTTTCACAAATGATGTAAAAGAGAAGAAAATACACATAATTTCATATCTTAAACTTTTTATTCCCTATCATAGACATCAATTTTGTCTTTCGTTGTCTTTCAGTTTTCTACAATTTCCAACTAATACTTGTATTTAATACTGCTAAATCTGCTAAAGACATTAACTGATTGCTTTCCTAAATCTAAGGATTATATAGTTTTAGTATAAATATATATCACATATTTTCGTAAAATTTTGACAAAACCGAATAAGCATGCCTCGTTTGAAGTCCATGCTCCTCCCACTGTTTATAAAATCTGATTTAATGATCAAAAACTCTTGGTTGTCACTCTTCAGGTACAACAGTCTTCCTTCTGAACTGCCACTGTTTACATAACAAGCAACAGAAAAAAACCAAAGCAATTATGCTAACCTTAGCTCCTGCCTTTGACACTGTAAAATGTGAACTTGTTTTAAAATGAAACACACCCGAGCACAGTACATTCAGATGAGCCGAGCTCCTCAGAGACAGTCGCCGCGGAAGGCCGCAGACCCTCTCAGCGCACCACCACTGCACCAAACGCCTCTCGGACTCTTTTGGGGCCGCCCTCAAAGCCAGGTGCATACTTCCCGCATGGCCTCAAAGTTAACTTCTGGAAATGGTCACCTGGTGTCAAATGATGGTAACTAAAAACAAACTTGGCAATGCTGTTCTTTTAGAAAGCAATGTATAATCAAAAAGTGACTAGTGTGTATTCTTAAATGAGCTTTGAATGTAATTCTAAGAGCAAACCCAGGAGCTTTTGGGCAATGGCAGATGGCTGGCACTGGAAAACAGCCTTCCAACACGATCGCGACGCAGGGTAACATTCATTTAGCTGTCTAAATTCTGGCGTATTTGTTTAAAGTGACATTCTGAGAATTAAAACTATTCTTTTTAAAAGGAATACTATTCTTAAAAAAAAATCTTATTCCTTCAAAGCATCACTGTCAAAGTAAGTGTAACATTAGAAAGTAGTTCTCCTTATCAATAAAGACTACTTTAAAAATCCTGAAAACAAACATTTGCTTCCAAGCTTTTTAATCATTAACTGAAGATAAAATAATTTGAAATTTCTAAGATACTAAAAAACAAAACAACCCCAAATATAATAAAAACACATCAAGAACCAAACTACAATTTCTGAGCTGCACTGTTTATTTTGCTGCTTGAAACCTAAGTGACAGTATGCCACTATAGTTACGGGGTTTCATCTAAACCTTTACTACACTGCAGGTACAGAAATATATGGACGCATTTCTGGAGAATTGACATTTTGCAAAATGCAGCAAACATTTTCATTTATACATGAGAAAAGGAAGTGTTCAAAAGGGTATGCATTTCAAGTTATTGCAGGTTATTTGTGAGAGAATTTTTGCAGGTAAAACATGTTTAAATTTAACCAACAGTAGCGTGTCAGTATATTTAAAATCATGACAAAATCTTCTCTCTGGTCATGTCGCCCATGACAAATTACTATGATGTTGTATGTTTAGGGCAAGATGTCAATACAGCATAAATCCCATGGCATTTTGGTTTTCTTCTGGAGATTAAAGCTGTTTTTCTTGGGATAAATGCAGCAGCAAAACATAAACCAGTTGATCAAAAAAGCACTTCTGCCATAACTCCAATAATTTTCAGGACACATCAACCGACAGTAGTTTTGCCATTCCCAGTTCTTTCAAGGATTGGAACTCTGCACTTCAGTAGGTCTGTACGAGCCTGCTCTCCGTTAAGCCAGTTTGCTGACTACGGCCTGGTTGAGGGAATTGAGTTGGTTGGTCCATTTATCTAGTGCAGTATAACGGGCACCACCTCTCTTCTGATGATCCAGTTCAAGGAGCTGGTTCACTTGATCGATTCGGCCATGGATAGTGCTGGACATAAATGAAAGAAAATGTGTGCATAAATAGCTTCATTAGGCATAGGTCCCGAACTAACATTTCATAGAACATGTGCACACTATCTAATACATTGGAAATTTAAAAACCGTTGCCTACACTAAAAACAGTGGCCATAGCTGGGGGTGGTGACACATGCCTGTAACCCTAGCTCTCTAAGTGGGGTGAAACAGCATTGCAAGCTGGAGCCCAGCACAGGGAGTTAACGAGACCTGTCTCAAAGCATGGGGTGGGGGGGATTGGTGAATGTAGCCCCCCAAAAGACATTCAGTTATAAAACTGGACCAGATTTCAGCCATCTCCCATCAGTTTCAGAGAAAGAACCACCAGGCATAGGTTTACCTAATCAATCAAGGGCAAATGCTGTGAGGCTTTAAATAACGTATGAGAAAGATAAAATTTCAAAATTACTAACCTGAAAAATGTAAACAAAGTACTATTCACTCACTAATTCTCTTGCTACACATAAGTCATACACTGAATGAGAAGTCTTTCTGAAAACAACTATTTCAGAGATTATATGCTTAATACGTGCATCACCCATCAGAAATCATCATGTACACATAAATATCTCTCCCAAGAAAAAATCACAGCCATAGAGTGCTTCATAAAAAAAAAAAAAAATCCTAGTCAACTACTACCTTTGTCACTGTAATTCAAAATTTATGGTCCCCAGTATCTCATGATTTTAAAAAATGGCAAAGTACTTACTTATCCAATATGCACTGCACCAGCAAACTTTCCACATCAGCTACGTCTATGTTTAACTCCTAGGACAGAAGAGTCATTAGAGTTCTACTACTGAACATTTTTTAATAGACTTTATGATTTTATATAATCACGCTGTTTATATAATTCATTTGCACCAGTTAAAGGAACTTTAGTAAAGAGATTTTTAAACAAATACATAAACAATTCAAAACATTCTCTAAAACTCAGGCCTAACAAAAATTTAATTTTGTAACTTGAAGTATCTTCCTCCTACAGTTTTACTACGGCTGAGGCTGGTCCTTTAGTAATGAAGTATTTCAGCCACTACTTTCTTCTACAATTGTCTTATGAGATTGGAAGAATCTTTAGCGTTTTAAAGATTCTCAGTTTCTCTGCTACAGTGTTAGAGCTCTTTTCTGCTAACTCAAATTTATTCCCCCCAAACCACAGTACAATTCATATGGAAAGTAAAGCCCTTATGTTGCGCTTAGTTTAATATTACACAGTGTTTCCAAGTTCGTTACTCCTTTCAAAGGGAGATGGGTACACTGCACTCATAAGTACAAAACATAAGCATCATCAAAAGCTGTGAGTACCTTAGAAATAAAAGGAATATGTATTCTTGTGTAAGGCTTAATTAACTTTATGAGCACTTGTGTTCTGATGTTTCGTAAAAGCTCTGAAAGAAAAGACAAATATCAATACGTTTGTATTTAATAGTTTGCATGCACCTATGAATCACACACATCTGCACTACACTGACAACCTCAAAATACACTTTTCCATTTCGCAAGGACACAGGTGTTTCGATCTAAAAACATCTGGGCCCAGTGCTTGCACAGCATGATTGGAGGCGCCCCCCACGGTCTCTCGTTCCCATCTCCCTTACTCTGCTTACGCTGTGACTCTCCAACAATACCCTTCTGCTTTCTCAGTAACAGTCTGCTGCCTACCACTCCCTCGACAGTTAACACCTACCAACAAGTGCAGATTTATATCAGCCAAGTTCCTTGTTTTATGCTCTTTCAAAAGCCTAAAGTATATCTCACATACTGCTTTTATAATTTCCACCATGTTATTTATATACAACTGTATTTTTCATTTTTAAAAACCATACTGGAGTTCATGGACAAAGTTTTTGGTTTGTCTAACTATAAAGTACTATGGTATATCATTCTAAATTC
Organism: Dasyprocta punctata; assembly: GCA_004363535.1. NCBI lineage: Eukaryota > Metazoa > Chordata > Mammalia > Rodentia > Dasyproctidae > Dasyprocta > Dasyprocta punctata. The sequence continues at coordinate 14,842 of RJWM01012762.1, forward strand.
ACATGACAACTTAAAAGTCTATAGAAAGAAAGAGACAGGAAGGCGGGAACAAGAAAATATTAGTTCTGAAGTGTTCTTCAGATTTCCCTGATGCCTCTGGAATCCAAGCATTGAAATGATTGCTCTGCACGGTCTTTAAACACCCTCCGATGGCTCCCTGACAGTAGACACTGGAGCTGGAAAGGCCCCAGGACAGAGTAAGATTTTTGTCTGTGGTAATTCGACAGAACTTATTAAAAATCTCATTAACTTACTGGCATGAAACCTTCCCAGTGTTACTTACCTTTTGTAATAAATGCATCTCAGCATTATCTATAGTAGGATATTTTCAAAGCTTTTGGGCAAATAAACCTTAACAATTAGTGCTGAGCTTAAGCATCAACAACATGGAGCAGCTGGGTGTGGAGGCAGGTGGACTGCCACGAGTGAGAGGCCAGCCTGAGCCACACAGCAAAACCCTGTCTCAACAAACAAACAAAAACAAAGACAAAACCCCAAAATGGAACAATACCTTAATTAGAAGAAAAACATAAAAGGGGATGCTACCTCCAACAAAATAGACCTTACCTAAGAACCTAATAGCTGGGCGTGGTGGCACAAGCCTGCAATCCCAGCACTCTGTGAGGCTGAGGCAGGAGGATTATAAATTCAAGCCTAGCCCAGAAAATTTTGTGACTTAGGGAGACCTTGACTCAAATAAATTAATAAAAAAAAAGAATCGGAAGTCAGGTGTGGTGGCACACGCCCTTCCAGTACTTAGGAGGTTGAGGCACGAGGACTGTTGCGAGTTCGAGATCAGCCCGGGGTACAAAGTAAGCTCAAGGCCAGCTCAAACTGCATGGTGAGACCCTGTCTTAAAAAAAAAAAAAAAGCAAGCGTCGGAGATCTAGCTCAGAGCAAGGCCCTGGATTCAATTCCCCAGAGTGGCGGGGGCGGGTGTGCAGCAGGCAGTGTGGCCCATCTGATCATACCGGCATGAAACTGGCTAACGATTCCTTTCAAACAGTTTTCTAATTTTAAGGGGCAACCTATCCCATGAGAGCACTAAGAAACATTCCTGTACTTTGCTATAACAGCTTAATTCTGTGCAATACTATTAAGAGGCTTTTGTCTGACAGTGGAAAAGACAGAGAATTTGGTCAGCAACAAGAACGTACCTTCGATGTGTTCTCTTATGAAAGGATCATCCATGATGTTGCTGTGATTTGTTTTCAGAATCTTTTCGAATTCAGTGATGTCATTATTCTGATAGGCACTAAAAGAAAAAAAAGTGGACACTTTGTCAACAGGAAGAAATCATGCATTAAATCAGATAACCCAGAGCCTGTTTTTCAATATTTATATGCAAAGTCTAATTATATTACCCTTTGATTATGGAAGCCAGAACTAAACACACACGCATCCTTCTGACAAAAAACAAAAACAAAAACAAACAAACAAACAAAAGCCGGGCTGGGGAAGTTGTTTAATGGCAAAAGAGACACTTTTGCATGCATGAGCCCCTACGCACAATCTCTAGCACCCAAGCAACAACAACCACCTTTCTAATTTGCTTTATTATAGAAAGAGTAAATCAATCTTGTTTGAAGTTATATATTTACACAGAGCTAATTAAAATAACCTCAAAATCTTAAGTCGAGAACATTTAATAACTAATGCCTGATGTTTTCAACTTAAATTGTGCATTTAATACCTAACTGTTCTTAATGAAAGAAACCAGGCTGCTCACACACTGCAGGAAGAAGTCTGGTCTTATCTTTCAACTAAGAAAGCATATCCTCTCTGAAGTTTATCCCAAAAGTGCAGCTTCCTAATTTTTATCTTCTAGAAAGCTACCAGCAACTGTCAAAACTTTCCAAAAGAACCCTCTGGTTCTCAAGTCTCTTCTGCTTCAGTTCCCCGGGCTGGGCTGCAGCGCATCAGCGCTGGGCGATCAGCGGCACTGGAGCAGGCCCAGGGGACGTGCACAGGGACCCGGCTGCGGGCCAGGCCAGGTACAGGTGGGGTGCGTCCGTAACTCTGAGGTGTCAAGTTCTACTCTTTGTATGTCTGTCCCGCACTACAGGGGGCGCTAAAGGTGCTGAGAAGGAAACGCCAACCTTCTGGACATGGCACCACTGTCTGCTCTCTATGTAAGACATAGCACCAATCACTCTGCAGGCCCTCTGCTGAGCTTCCATCTCTTGGGTCGCAATGTAACTTCGTGTGAGGGGCAGGTGATTCAAAGCTTCAACAGGAATTATTTTCCTCTAGTCTGCTGGCAACTGACTAGGAAGATAAAATTAGGAAGCATTACTTTCTGACCTACCTCCAACTCATCACTGCAACATACTATGGGAGGACACAGTCAAGCAGGGCAAACACTGGCACACACACCTTTTATCTTACATTTGCACCCAGATAATTTTAACTGTGGGGTATCTTCCCATTAAGTAGAATTTTAAAATAATTATAAATCTTAGACGACACTGGGGGACATCATGTATGACTTTTCTGAGTACAAATACACCATTAAAATAAGCTTCTGAGTTCCAATACAGAGGCTTCACTGGGGTGACGGTCATATATAATCAACATATAAAGGCAATTACTACGTTTTAAAGGTCTGATACATCAGTCCTTTAATCTATTTTAATACACAGTATTTAACCAATTTAATTTACATAAAATACAAATGTCTAGGGTAAAACTTTTTCTTTAGTATTTCTTTAAGAGGTTTAAAAGTTTAGATTGCTGCTTAGCAATTTAGTTATGAACAAAATATTGAAAAGTATTTTGAAGCTAATGCCTAACCAAATCAGCTCTTATAGTAGCAGCCTGATGTATGTGTAAAAGACTGCTTAAAATAAAGATGGAGGCATCTCCTTTTATAACTAAAATCAGTACAATTCAATAAACATATTAAAATATGCTAAATAAACAGTAAAGAACTGACTTCCTAAGGGTTTTTGTTTTTTGTTTTTTTTTTTGTGGCACTGGGGTTTGAACTCACAGCCTCGTGCCTGCCAGACAGGCACTTAAGCCATTGAGCCAAACTCCCAGCCTCCTAAGGGTTTTTATCCTCAGAAGATTTGTACTGCAAAAAATAGAACAAAACAAAAATGAAAACAAAGACAATCCAAACCTGATTCTTACTTTTCTGTGGCTAAAATTATGGTTTTAAAAACTCTTAACAACTTACAAAAAGCAAAGAAAATAATGATATTTTATTTCATTTGGTACTGGAACCTGAACTCAGACCCTTACATTTGCTTCTCAGGCAGGCACTGAGCCACTGAGCTATATCCCCAGCAATAATATTTTAAAAAGGAACTTCTTATCATGAAATAAGCTACTTTTTGCAAGGATATAAAATTTATATATAGGTGGCTCATAATTTAGTCTAATGCTACTTTTTAAAACTGTTATTATCTCGTTATCTATATACACCTGCACCAGCACCTGCCCCACCTCCTATTTTGCCAGCCTCTGTCAACTTGGTACATGCAACCTAAAACAAAAGCATAGCCGGTCCAGCAGTTTCTTACACTCTCTACGAAGACAAAACCACAAAAGCCCAGGGTCCCAGTTATTTTAGACCAAAGGGAAGTCTATCTTGCTCAGTATCTTCTTCTCTGCTCTTCTAGATTTTTTATTCAGTATTTCTGAGATAGTGGAACAAGAACCCAGGGGTTTCATACTGAGCTACATCCCCTGTCTTTTTGCCTGTTTACAAAACCCTGAGACAGGATTTCATCAAGTTTCCCAGAACTTCTTGAACTTTCTGATCTTCCTGCCTCAGCCTCCCACAGTGCTGGGGTCACACGTTTGTATCACTGCACCCAGCTGTTTGATCTTATTTTCTGGAATCTTATTTAATATTAGCAAATTATGGCAAGTTCTTCAGTTGGTAATCATCACTATTCATATCTTTCTCCACAAAAGTATTTAAATCCTCGGGTCTCTTATCAGCATGACCTCTCTGCCTACTAACCCTTCACCTTAGAAAAGTAAGCAAGAAACATTTTTTTTTTTTGAGAAAGGGTCTCATTATGTAGCCCAGGCTGGCCTTGAACCTGCGGCAATCCTCCTGCCTCAGCCTCCCGAGTGCTGGGATTACAGGCATGCACCACCATGCCCAGTCTAGTAAGGAACATGTTTAAAAATGATATTTTCATCTTTTCACTGATACATCAGTAAAATTATATGCTGATTCAGTCTTTTTTCATTGGAAATTCTTGACACCTCTTGAGTACTTAGTAATTTTATTTTGGATTAAGTCAGACAGGCAATAAATAATGTAAATGTTTTAAGACATTTACAACTAGTTTCACTTATTTATTTTATCTATCTATCTATTTATTTATTTTTGGTACCGGGGATCGAACTCACAACCTCGTGCCTGCCAGACAGGCGCTTATGCCACTGAGCTAAATTCCTGGCCCTATTTTTTTCGAGGAAGGGTCCCACTATGTAGTTCAGGCTGGGCAGGTGCATAAGCCACTGAGCCAAACTCCCAGCCCTAATTTTTTCAAGGCAGGGTGGCACTATGTAGTTCAGGCAGGCCTTGCTCACGTTGTAGCCCAAGCTGGCCTGGAACTCACAATGCTCCACCTACCTCAGCCTCCTGAGTGCGGGGATTAAAAGCGTGTGCCACCACACCTGGCTACAACTAGTTTTAGGTTAAAATATATCAGGCATAAGCACACACATAAAAACACAGAAAAAATACAAAACAAAACAGTGAATACTTTACAAAATTTGTGACTAACAGAAACAGCATGGTAAATTTCAGAAGATAAATTTTCATGAGCTTCTGTGTCTCATAAAAATACACAAAAAAGCAAATATTGACTGTTAACTGAACCCTGAGATATTTTCTCTCTACTTAGGGACCAGTTTAAAGAAATTTACCTTAAGTGGAATATAAAATCTTACCTTACTAAATTTGTCATTGCTAGAATTTCTGGATCATTTTTATACGGCTTAGCCTAAACGCAGTTAAAAAAGAAAGAAAGAATGCTTAGTTATGTATATGCAAAAAAGAAAGAATACTTCTTATTTTTTACAGAAGACAGCTGATAAGAGAAATTAACAAGTGAAGCACACACACCTCCTGTGAGTCAAATGGATTTATCCCCGATTTCATTAGCATGTTTGCTAAGACCAAGTACTTTAAACACGTAGTTCGTCTTGGACTTCCTGATTCATCATAATTCTTGAAGGCTTCAAAAAAATCTGTGTGTGCCTTTTCAAATTCACCTTCTCTCAAGTGCATCTTACCACCACATTCTGTACAGAACAAAACACGAGGAAAAAAGACCATTTTAGTTCTGTAATAACAAGACGAATAGAAACCAAATAAAAACAGCCTTTAGTCTTCTAATTCTGTAAGGTGAATAGCACTAGACCCAGAGCACACATTTTAATTCTTAAAAACAAGCTTTTCACCAAACAACAGCCAGTCATTTGCAAACCTTTATCCTCAGTTGAAACAGAGTAATTTTACCCACATCACTGACTCTCAGGAAAAGAAGTGATGATGTGAATTTGCTAACAGTATCTTTACTGTTGAAACTTCCACAAGACAAGAATCCATCCTAATCTCCTTCTAACATAACCATTTCATGAACTTCAAGCCTTTAAAATGAAAACGGCCTCCCCGCTGCTGCCCGCGGCTCCAGCCCGACTCACCTCTGATGACGCCCATGATCAGCGGGTGCGGGATGGCAGACTTGATGTGCAGTGACTGTTCATACAGAGCTTTCAGTTTTTTGTTATTTTTCTGTGCTGTATACATTTGAATTTCCAAGGCATATATTTCTAATAACTGTGTGCCCTTTTTCAGGTCATCTTCTCCATCATCAGTCTAGGAAAGCAAATACTTAACTTTAGTTAGAGAAGACAGAATTCAGAGATAACCTGGTCATTTTTATTTCAGTTAGTCTGGGAACCTTGTATTTATAATACTATTTCTGTATGAAAATGAACTAAAACTTTAGCTGGAAACTAGCATACTCACACTGCATTTAATGGTGAAAAAGAAATGCAGGCATCCTTTTCACTTTCTAGTTATTGAATAAGGAAACCATGTCCGGAACGTTTTGTAGGTATAAAATATTTTGGTGTTTATGTTTTGAATCAAAGATTTACATATGGTCTTCCCCAAACTATCACAGCACTTTTAGACTCATTTATTCAATCAAAAACACTTCCTAAGGGCCTTTGGGCAAATACAAAGTTAAATAAGCTACGGTCCCTCATCTTAAAGAATTTCACAATCTAGTAGAAGACTAATGTGTCAACAAATTACAACATAAATGACAATGATTCCAACTGAAGCATAAACCAGTGTTTCCACTATGAGAAGGGAAGAGAAAGGGACCAACTCCTCTAAGGGATGTGAAAGGAATCACAGGCGTGGTGGCATCTAAGCTCCACACTGAAAGGTGACCAACGGCCCACAAAATGTGGGCCACGGAAAAGAGCACCAGGTCTACAGTCAGATGCACATAAACATCAACACTGACATAAACTAAGCCAATGTTTATTGTTTATTGAGCCTTTTAACTTAAAACTTGTTTATTCACTAAAGAATTATAAACAGTCTAAAAATATCCAGTTTTTTTTTTTTTGTTTGTTTGTTTGTTTTGGTACCAGGGATCAAACTCACAACCTCGCACTTACCAGGCAAGTGCCTGAGCCACTGAGCTAAATTCCTGGCCAAAATATCCAGATTATAATGCATGTCTCAACATAATTACTACAGAAGACCACTTACCATCCAAATAGTATTTTCCCTGAGCTCATGAAGATACTAAGCAAAAGCTCCCTGGAGGTTTTTCATTCTCTCTTGCTCTCACTGTGTCTCTATCTATATTCTGAAAGACACTTCTCCATTAAAAATGGTTGCTCTACCACTTCCATCGCACATGGAACAGAGCCCATAGCTATTCATCTATCAGACTAAAGTAAGAACAGGTAGAGAACAAAATTACTGAAGCAAAACTACTAAATTACAATCTCCACAGGTGACTAAGTTCCCTGATTTTTTCTCCCACTGACAAAAATGATATATGCATCACTAGAATAATAGTACCCAGCATTAAAAGAGCTAAAAACATTTAATACAGTATTTCTGCATAAAATTTAAAAACTTTATGAGGATAACATGAAGTATAAATTAAGAGCCTGGTTAAAAACTGAGCCGCATTTCACACGCTTGATGGCTGCACAGAGCTGGGGCTGCCCTCTGGGACGGCAGACTCCAAGCTCCGAGCACGCTCGGTTTCCTGGACAGAGCTGCCGCGGGAGTCATCAAGCAGAACACAAAACATCACCACCACGTGCAGTCACAATATTCCGGCTCTATTTTCTCAGTGTGAACAACTAAACATCAAGCCTGTTCTTAGTAGGGATCACGCCTGGCCTGTTTATTGAATAGCTGCAGCTTATTCCACAAAGGATGAGAATGGAAATCAGCATTAAGAAGAAATGCAATACTCAGAAAAAATTAGCATTTTAAAAATTTACTTCTCAAGTTTTATTTTTGGGAAATGATTGAATAAAAACATCCCCAGACTGTATTTCAAATAAAATTATTTCACGTGCTTTTCTTTATAAATAAAGAAATACTAAGGAAAAAGAAGGGAATGCTACCTGGCAGGACTGATGTAACTGGCGTAAAATTTTTTGAAGCTTCCCATATTCCTCTCGCTCTAAATATAATTTTCCAAGCTGTAAAAAACAAAACAAAACTTATTAAAATAAAAAAATGATTTCAACAGGAAAAGGTGTGATGCTTAAGAAATATTTTATTAAGGAAACCCACCCACTCTCTAAGAGGAAAAAAATTCAACTGTTACCTTTGTGTTTGTCTTAAACCACAGCCTATCATTCTTAGCATCTTTCAAAGCTTCCAGTGTTGTTTCATAGAATTCCTGCAGTAAATCCATCTGACATAAAAAATCAGAATTCTATAATTGTAAACAGCAAATTTGTACCTGTTAATAAAGTTAATTTGAGCAAACTAAAAGTGCATCTTTGAACTTTAATACACTTAAGATACACTATTTGTACCTTATCAAATGTCTTCTACAGTTCAAAAGATTAATTAACACAGACTAGATTTATAAGTGTCAAGATCTGTTTGCATGTTACTTTTAAAAAACCCAGAAAACATTTTCCTATCTGAACTGTATCTCCATAAATTCTTGCGCTGTAATAGTACTATCTGCCCTTCCCAACCCAAACCCTCACCTGACTGTGACGGGCGTAAATGACGCACTGCGCTGCCTCAATCGCGTGCACCTTACACACCTGACCTTTACTTGGTGCCTACTGCATGGCAACCACTGAGCAATCTGCTAGAGAAACAAAGAGTAAGCTCCTTCCCCCGAATTGTCTGTCAGAACGTGACTAACCAATCTGCTGGGTTCCACAGCTTTTGAGTCACTAGTAAGCCTGGGAGCTGGATGGAGAGAAAGGTCCAGTCACTTGTTGTGTTTAGTCACCACTGAGTCACCAATCCCATTGTGACTTTTTTTCATGGAAATCACTATTTGTTTCACATCATGATTTGGCCGGGTGTGGTGGCACACCACCTGTAATCCCAGCACTTGGCAGGCTGATGCAGGAGAACTGCCCTTTGTTCGAGGCCAGCCTGGACTATACCGTGAGACCCTGTCTCAAAAAAAGAATCTATCTATCTATCTATCTATCTATCTATCTATCTATCTATGTATCTTTCTTCTGCTCCCCTTCCTCATCTACCTCTTGCTCTGCTTTTGAATATTTGGTTCTTTCACTTTCACTTAACAAGATCACAAAGAAAGAGGAGCCCGAGACTGGGAAGGTCTGATACTTCCAGGAAAGGCTGCCTATCCCTCCCGACTACTGATGGCGTATGGGAAGTCGGAGTGCCACCCACCTTCTATCTGTCTTTTCCAGAAGGCAAAAAACTCTACATGTAACAGCACAAAAGAACCTGTGCTCTTCAAGTTTTAAAATGATTTTATTCCCCTCCCCCAAAACATGGCATAGCATTTATAAATGATATAGGAAAAATGTTTTAAGGGCACTTGTCTGTAAGACTTGGAAAACATCTTGCCACTTAAGAACTCCACAATATAGAACTTAATTCTAGAACTAAGTGCTAATGCTCCAACAAAATATGTGAGTTTACCTTCTTTATTCCCATCTGATTTTAAAAAAAATCCATGTGACATTTTCAATATGAAGAACAGAAATAAATTACCTCAAGAAACAAAAATGACACCTAGTAGAAGAGACAGGAAACGAACTACTGTTTATGAGGACACTTTTACAGGAGTACAAAAAAGCATCACATGTTCTGAGAAATGCTAAGTGACACATCTTCTGCTCAAGAGTAGGAAAGCTAAACCTTAGGACTGTGTTGCTGAAAAGACTACAAACAATCCAAGTGAACATTATCTCAGTTTAAAAAATGATTCAAAAACAGAAGAGTCATCACTGCCCTTTTTTTAATGACCAAAATCTAAAATAATGAGAGCACTATCACTGCCAGTGTTGTCTTAGTTTCTTTCATTACTGGCCCTTCCCTTCTTGACGTCACCCAGTCACCCTTTGAAGGCTGCCCTGATGGGAGTACACACTGCCCTAGTCAAACCCACTAAGCCACTTGTGTTCCAGCGCTTTGTTCAATCCCTAAGATGGCCAGCTAAAACGCAGTTTATCATAACTGTGAGTGCTACCCGGGCGTGGTGGCACACACCTTTAATCTCGGCACTCAGGAGGCTGAGGTAGGAGGACACTTGTGAGTTCGAGATCAGCCTGGGCTACAAAGTGAGTTCGAGGCCAGCCTGAACTGCACAGTGAGACCCTGTCTCAAAAAAATAGGGCTGGGGATTTAGCTCAGTGGTGTAAGCGCCTGCCTGGCAAGTGCAAGTTTGTGAGTTCAAGCCCCCCAAAAAACAAAACAAAAAAAAACACTGTGAGCTATAGGGCATAGCTCAGTGGTAGTGTGCTTGCCTAGTATGGAGAGGGCCTAGGTTTGATCTCCAGCACCGCAGAACAATCAGAGCAAAACAAAATAAAAGGAACTATAAATGGGACCCTATGGGAATCTACATGTCAGTCTACAAAACTTTGCAGATTATTTTAGTATCTGAAGATAAAATTTAATGAGATTGACTACTACTAAGAAAACTGAACACTATGTATTTCTGCAGCATACTAATGATTACCATAATTGCTTTAACAGATTCTCTAGGCTTTTCCTCCTTTGAAGTACAAAGTCCTTGGTGGGGGGGAGTGGAGATGATCAAAACCTGTGATATCCACATACCCATCATTCTACATAACTAGCAGATACTACACTAATAGTATCAAGAGGAAAAAATTGAGTCTAACCTGTTTAGAAGTGGAGATATAATCAAGAATAGAATTAATAGATTTTTCAGAATAATTTCTTGTGACTGCACTCCGAATATAGGTCAAAAGTTGCTTATACCTATTCATCATTTCTGGGAAGTTCGTCTGTGAGGGAAAAAGAAAGCATAGATACATACTTGTGCAATAAAACACACACACATGCACCCATGATTAAGATACAGTATATACTACTACCAAATTGAAACATGGTTTGCATAATTCACAACGTACTTTTACAAAAGAGGAGCTACACATGGCAGGAATGCTTTAGACATTTTACCTTAAATTTTAAATGACTACATTACTCAAATATACAAACCATTATTTATGAGGTCAGCCTACAGACAAGTGCAACTTCTGCATCTCTCAAATTTTGGCTATTATTCTTCACTGCACAACACATTTACTTATATCATAAAAACTACTAAAATAGTCACAGACCGAAAGATATAAAAACCTAATTTTCAAATGTCTTGAGTACCACTGTCCAGATCACCGGCGACATTCTGCCCTGGAGATTTACCCCCTCACCAGGAAGCTTGCCAGGAGGAGGTAAGCATTTCTGCTCTCCACAGAACTAGCTGGTTCTGCGTCAGAACGTGCTCAAGCCCCCCGAGGCGTCTCACGTCAGGTCCTCCCACACGAGATTCTATTCAACAGCAGTGATAGCTAATGCTGCGATTCCCTACGTCACTAGTTACACTACTGTGGGTTAGTCCAGAAACATGAGCCATCTGAAGAAAGAAACAAGTGGGAGTGAGAGGCCCAGCAGTTAAACAGCAGGGGAAGACGCAGGCTTGTCATTCCCAAGGACCCGAGGTGCGTCAGCTGACGCGGCTAACCTGATGACCAAGTGCACGCAGGCCCCGCAATCTCAAAGTGCTGCGAACCCCTCCTTTCACCGAGTTCCAGTCTCTGAATCAGGAAGACGAAGCACTGGCAGGTAGAATGCTAACCCTTTCTTACCTAACTGATCATCTGTGTTTAAACAAATGATACAAGTTGACATATTTCAAGCTACCTTTTTCTTGTCTCTAAGAATACAGGTTTTGTGTGAGAATAAGCAAGTAATATGAGTTGCCAAAACTCCAGTTACAGAGCATTTCTTAAAAGCAGATGAAATAATGACTGTCCCAACTGAGACTGTATCTCGGTACAGAAGACAATTTTTAGCAAAAACTCAAGAGATCTGAATTGATCTCTCTATGCTATACTTTAAAACTCATTTTTCAAAAATCATGTTACTGTAATTACAGATCGACAGAAGTTTAAGCACACTGGTTTTATCTGCAACAGAGCAGTTGATCATGAATTCCTCTAATTTTTTTTTTCTTTGAGACAGGTGCAGGCTGACCTTGAGCTCACTGTACAGCCCAAGCTGGCCTTGAACTCACTCACAGCGATCCTCCTGCCTCAGTCTCCCAAGTGCTGGGATTACAGACACGTGCTACCACACCTGGCTGCTTCTAATTTTTATTGCCTTAAACAATATAGTGGTAAGTCCTACTCTGAAGCCAACTAGGAGTGAAAGACAAAGGGTGAAAGCTGAAACCACTTCTGAGCAAACAAAAGACACCGAAAGTAGATGAAGCAACACAAAACACAACCATTTCCCTTCGTCCCTTCCATCTCTGCTCAGGGTAAAATGGCAAAGCCAAGCGCTGAGGTTTGCATCTTAAAAGCTGCCCAGACGTCCGTGCGCCAAGTGCTTGGTCCCAGCTGGGGGCGCTCCTGGGAGCCAGTGGGGCCCATGGGGCAGAGCCCCTGGACGGAAGCCTGGTCAGCAGGGATGTGCCCTTCAGTGGGACGCAGGGACCCAGCCCTGCTGCTCCTCCTTGCTGCCTGGCTGCCTGTCAGTGAGCAGTTCTGTTCCACCGCGTGCTTCCGCCAGGATGCTCTGCCTGGCCACAGGCGCCAGAGTAAGAGCCAGCTGACGATGGACGGACACCGCTGAAACTGCGAGCCAGGACAGCCCTTTCTTCCTTTTAGGTGGTTCTGTCAGGTATTTTGTAACAGCAGTGGGAGGCTGACAAGCACACCAAATCTTAAAGGCTGCCTACTGCTGTCGGGCGTGGTGGCGCACGCTTGGAATCCCAGAACTCAGGGGGCTGAGGCAAAAGGAAGACCACCGTGAGCTCCAGGCCAGGCTGGGTTACATAAATGAGTTCAAGGCAGTCTGAACTACACAGTGAGACCCTGCCTCTAAAAAACAGAAAAGAAAAAGGAAGAGGCTGCATACTGTTTAAATGGACTACAGAACTAAACCATTGCTGGTATATTAAGACAAATTTTTTTCTGGTTTTAAGGACTGAACCCAGGGCCTCTGCACTGATTTTTTAGTTTTGAGAAGAGCCCTTGCTGAAGCACTACGTTGCCCAGGCTGGGCTTGACCCTATACCCCACTGTCTCAGCCTCCTGGGCAGCTGGGGTTATAGGTATAAGCTAACGTATCTGGCAAGCTAGATTTTTACAGGAACTCTAGGTGTTATTTCAATTCAAAGAAACTTAAGCATTGAATATTGAACCTCGAGTGTCACTAAAGTCATTTAATCAAAAATCCAGGTCCCTTAGGACACCTAGAACTTATTCCATAACCTTCTAGGTCATTAATTTAAATACATTAACACAAGTAACCACCATGCACAAATCTAAAGGGTAAGTTTTCTTAACACAAATTTGAATAGCCCACACAAAATTAAAAAAAAAAAAAAAGTAGTAGTATTGTAGTCCTAACTGCAATGTAGACTGAAATGGAAACACATCAATAGAACCATCTTTGAGAAGTAGATACAACGGCACTTTGTCATAATGAGGTTTTAAACCCACAGGAAGTACTTGTTACTACTGTAATTCTCCTCAAAACAAATCTTACCAACTTGAAATTAATCTTAATCATTTGTTTCAGTGCTTTAAATCCCCATTCTCCTTTTTCACCTTCAAGTTCCAAAACCTAAAAAGGGAAAAGTTTTTAGTTTAATATTAGCACATTTATTTTTTAATGGCAAAAGTGTCTAAGTTTTTAATTTAATGTCATATTCATAAAAAATTTCCCCAAGAACTCTACCATTTCTCAGGATTGTTTTAAAAAGTTTTTTAAAAGACAAGTTTTCAAATGCTTTCTTATGGATCAATGAGTTTATTTTGAAGTTCGTCAATCAAAACATTAAAAACCACTACTTCACTCCAATGGCCAGTATCTTCTCCCTGTCTGCCACTCCAAGTCTCTTTCGGTAAGAACAATCCAGAAATGTATCCTAAATTTAAATTAAGAAATCAGTGTAACCTGCTCCACAAGGAAAAAGACTGTGGTTATAATTTGCAATGACCATCACATTGCCTCTCCTACCAGTGTGTGAGTGTGCCAGTGTGTTTTTCAGGACATTTGACTGGAAAAGGCCACAGCCCTTATAAATGTATGCTTATGCTGCATAATGTGACCTTATGGGACTATCACTAAGTATTCTAGACACATTTCTGAGAGAAGACTACTTTGGGCTTAATTTGGTTTGACACATCATTAAAAATGTAAACTTTAAGGCATAAAATCAGCTGAAAAAAATACAAACCTTCTGGAAGCTGCTTAGAGCTGCTTTTGGATCATCCTCTTTTAACGCTTTGGAATTATAGTACTGATTTTCCAAATCCACATTTGGCTCGGAGTTACTGTCTTCAGAGTATTCCTGTGTGTTGGAAAGAAAGAGACATTAAATGGGAAAAATAAATAAATAAACCCACATATTGCACTGTACAAAGTCAATGCTATAGGGATGGGAAAACCATACATTTACACAAAGACAAAACAACCTTGAATACACAGGTAAAATGCTAACTAGTCCTGGGACTAATGGTCTCCAACAGTGGTCAGCCTTTTCTTGGTCACCACGCTTCACAAAAAATCTAATATAAATGTGTCATAATTATTCATCATTCACTCTATATTCCAATTTTTCTATACCCTAATTCTAAATTTCATTAGTCCTACAAGGCCTAACTGGCTAGGATAGTGCTCTAATGCTAAAAATAACTATGTTAATAAAGCTTATTTGTTTTATGTGCATTTCAAGTTATAATAGCTGTTTAAATTAATGTAATTTAACTTTCCAACAAATCAAAATAAGTAAACCAAAATGAATTTACATAATTTTAATGAGATTTTTTCCATCATATAAATTAAGTTCTTAGTGAAAAACAGTAAAGGGAAAATTGAGGTAAAACAACCATGAATGTGGAGAATATAAATTTTAAATACTTTAAATAGATATTCGATCTACAAATGGTTACAAAGTACACATAGATTACGGCACAGTGAAAATTATTTTAGGAAGCCACAAGACAGATATTATTTCCTCGTCAGCTACAAGCCCTTACAAAGCGGCAAATTTATGTCAAATTAAGAACAATATTTGGTTAAGAGGGGAGACAGGACACAAAAAGAACAGAATCACAGAGTTATTTCTAAATCCAGACGCAGTTAATTTCTTCACAAGACATATTTATGGAAAATCCTATAAAGTCTCATATAGGCAGAAGAGTGAAGAAAGGCACAGTGAGTGTACAGTGTAGAAAGTTCAAAACACATCAACGCATGATGAATCTTCAAGGATCCAAACGGTGGTTTTGTGACGTGCGCCCCTGGAAGACAGTCATTCCCTTGTGTGAGGACGCGCGGTCTGAGCTGTAGACTGAAGACCTGGCACTGTTAGGGTTGGCATGAAAGTCCTGCGGAACACTTTTTGAGAGGAAGGGCCTCACTGTGTAGTCCAGGCTGGCCCTGAACTCCCTTTGCAGCCCATGCTGGCCTCCAACTCAAGGCAGTCCTTTGGCCTCAGCCTGCCAAGGGTTGGGATTACACCACGACGCCCGGCTTCACTTCTTAATCTGTGTAATCTAGGTTTGAAAACGATAAAACTACAATAACAACAATACTCTTTATGTACAGTAACTAAATGATGCTATCTATAGTACTGAGGGATCTTAAACTGGGTTTTCAAAGATAAATGAGCCAAAAAAAGAGGGGACAAGGAGAATCGTACATGCGACAGCATAAATGACGGCAGGCAACTGTCGTGAAACCAGTTATGCTCCTGGAACACGAAGCATGCTTACCAATCCGCCCTTAAAATACATCCCCGCTCCTTCCACCTCGTCCTTACGCCCTGCCACACACTTCCCCTACCAAGCCACCTCCATCTCTCCAGACTTCAGGAGCCTTCGCATTCTACTTTT
This sequence comes from Dasyprocta punctata, assembly GCA_004363535.1. Lineage (NCBI taxonomy): Eukaryota > Metazoa > Chordata > Mammalia > Rodentia > Dasyproctidae > Dasyprocta > Dasyprocta punctata. Next base: position 30,460 of record RJWM01012762.1, read on the forward strand.
TAATCTTCAAATTCCAATCTCTTCATGGTAAGCAGGCATAATAATCTTCATGACATCTGTTCTCTCCTCTCCTCAAAGGTGGCAGCACAAAATAAAATTAAAAAATTGAGTTCAAAACATCAAGACCTGCCTCCCAAGGGCAAGGCTGGAATCAGACCTGCCTCTCCCAGCGCCAACTGACCAGCAGCAGAGGCGCTGTTCTCAGCAGGGAACTCAGCTCAGCACAGAGCTCTCACCCGCAGACGCTGGACAAGACAGGACAGAAGTCTTACAGGTGCTGGGACATCTGGCGCCACCCGAAGGTTTACACCGGATGCTTCAAGGACTTTGCCCACTGAGGTGCAAGACTGCCAGAGAACTTGACAACAGATGTTTATTAAAATCTTCCTGCCTCACGTCCTCTGTCTTCTTTCCATTCCTATTATTCCCTACAGACCTGTCTTTTCACCTTCGGGCTGCCTGCGCCCAGGCACAACACACTGTGTGCATGTTGCCTCTTTAAACAAGCCCGGCAGTCTCTACTGGTCTCTGCCCCTTGCGCCATTCCTCACACCACACGTCCGGCCTCGTCTCCTGGCAGGCTCCCCCATCCACGCGGCTCAGCCCTCCCCACTCACACCGCGACTGGATGTTTCCTCCTCTTTCCCCCTCTTCACCCGGCTACTGAGGACAGACCATTCCAGACCTCAGCGGAAGGGCCCTCTCCGCAAGGGGGACAATGAAACCTACTCACCCTTTTGGAAATCAGTCCTCTAATAGTCTTATTCACTTGGAATAGATGCAAACATTTCTAGATCCTTGTATCTAGGACATAGCAAAGACTTTTTTAAAAGCCTCATTCAATATTGTTAATGAACACAGAAATAGCTTGCTGAAACTAGAAAATCACCTTTTTGCAATCCAAACCTTCAGAACACAGCCCTGAACCTAAAAGTGAATGAAAAATATTTCTGATTTATATTTATCATAAAGCCTAAGAATTTGAACTCTCATTCAAAGTCCATTTACTTTTGGTTTCTTGGCCCAAAATAGATTAGAAAAAACCAAGGAGGCCAGGATATGGGAAGAGAAAGCAGAGGCTGAGAGGGACACACAGTAACAGGACTCAAGTGACAACATCTCCCAGCAAAAGGGAAACCGAAAACATTTCACGAATTGAAGGGATTAACTTCATTTACCTGGAACTTAATGAACCAACTGTAATGTTGTTGAGAACAGGATCCTTTATATTTCCTGCCATGTCTCATACCACACTTACCTAATCACTAACACCAGCTGTAGTCATATCTTGGTGCTGCTTGAAACTTGAATTTATTACTGGACACATTTTGATACAAAATCTATCCTAGCACTCATTTGTTTGGTACTCCAGGAACAAGTTACAACTTGGTGTTGATTACCTCATGGCTCACTGCCCTTTCCGGCCAAAGCAATGTTCGGTATTTGTCAAATGTGGTATTCATTGCACCTCCTGGGACCAATTAATGAGTACCAAGGTTCCGCATACAGTGTAAGACCAGCTACCTCTCAGCTTCTGGGATCTGATAGATTACACATTAATGAGATTCTCAATTCTAAGTAGTGTAACTCCCCCAAAATCACAATGACTGGCGTAAGACTCAATCTAGTCCTCGATGGCCTGCCCTGGCAGGCATGAGGTTGTGAGTTCAATCCCCGGTGCCGCAAAAAAAAAAAAAAAAAAAAAAAAAAAAAAAAATATATATATATATATATATCTAGTCCTCGATGTATAATCCTTTGGTTTGTCATATTATTTATGTATAAAATATATTTGAATAAGTGAAACTGAACTATTAGACATTACCACTAAAGTGCACAAATACATGAGAACTGCCACAACTGATGTGCGACCAGCTGACGCATGAACAGCCTGCCCATTACCATCTGCAACACTGTGCTCACTGGTCACAACAAGCCACCACGACGCCGCAAACCTGTCTCTGCAGTTCAGTGAGTAAAATAATCACCACAACCTGGGTAAGACACCAAATTATTCTTCAGTTATTACACAGGAATTATTGAAAGAACTAATGGAATTTTAAGAAAAAGTCTTTAGAAGAACAATCCTACTGTTTAAATACTTTTATTATTTGTGCCTCACTTAACAATGGGGACACACGTGAGAAGTGTACACACACGATCAGAGACAGACACCGCATCGCTGGGGGATATAATTTTATGGACCCTCCTGTCATACATGCAGCCTATCACTGACCCAAACGTCATTATGGAGCACAGAACTGTTTATGCCAGCAACTGAGCACTGCCCACACAAACGTAAATGAACAGTCTATGCAGGGACTATTAAGTGATAGATATGCAATACAGATACACGGATACTCCTTAAGTATAAAAGGAAAGTGCCAGTGATGAAGAAAGGTAGCTGAAATAAAGCAATTACCATGTGCAAGGGCAAGGAAGCGTGACCCAGTATTACACATGTGGAAGAATCATGGAAGTGTGGGCTGAGGCACAGGACACATGTACAGGGTTGATGTGAAATGAGCTGGCACTGGATTGAGGAAAGGACAACAGAAACCTTGCAAGGAGTTCAGATCCAAGGGAAAGCTACAAAGAAAAGATTTCACAAGGAAATAATCGGTTTTGTGTTTCAGGAAGAGTTCTAGGGCAACAGTAAGGTCAGATCAGCTGGCCATGGTGGCATACACTTGTAATCCCAGCCCTTGGGAGGCTGAGGCAGGATATCAAGAATTCAAGGCAAGTCTGGGTACAGGGTTCAGAGTCAACCAGAGTCGCAAGGTCAAACCCTATCTTCAAAAAACAAAACAACAAAAAGAAAGATGACAGAGGTGTCACTCTAAGTATGAGAACGAAGTGAAAAGAAAAAGATTGGAATTAAAGAAAAACAGAAGATGTTAAGTGATGTCAAGGATGTAAAATAAAATACACCTACCATATGGGCAAAAGATAAAGGAAATAAAGTTACCTATACCAGTGGATTAGTAAACTAAGGTGCCATTAATCAAAATAGAGGATATACAAGAAACATCTTAATAAATATTGCTGAACTTAATACACTTATGTTACATGGATAAAAACAATTTGTAAAAGTTTAAGTGAAATGTTTTAGGAAAAAAACTGAGAATTTAATCAACAGATGAATAATGCTTCGAAAAACAAAAAATTTAAGCAACTTATGTAAAGTAAGCAAGCACTTGAACACTGTAAAAGGGATCAAAATCTAAATAAAGTTCAGTAATAACTTCAGCCTAGTAATATATAACTCAGGTCCTGATGTCTCCCCAAAACAATGTGTGACCTATCTACACTACCCAAATCTGTTCTCCTTTCCTCAAATATGCTATGCAATTTTAAATCTCTACTTTAGCACAAACTATTCTTTCTGCTAGGAATTCTAAACCACATTCCCTTCTCGACACCTCCCTGCTTCTCTCCTGGGCCGTCCCCCAGCCCCAGCACTCCCAGGAGGTGCATTCGTTACAGGTGCATCTTCGTGATTCGCCACCTCTTCCTAGCAAAGTCAGTGTTTCTAGCCAGTCCCGTCTCTACACGGCACATACTCCACACAGCGCTTTGTGGATATCGTTCCTACTGCCCTCTCCTAAGCCCGTCAGTTTCTAAACACAGGAACTTTCCTACTCATATTTTGTATTCCTAGGGCATGCGACACTTCAGAATGGTGGTAAATGTTTAATTTAAATGACAAATGGGTCAATATTCCAAAGTAACATCATTCGACAGCCAACAGCCAGGGTTAATCCCGACTGCACCCTGGGAGGCAGCCCCCGCTGAACCAGGTTCGCCCCACCACTCCTCCACGGGTTTCTAGTCAGTACAGGTCCTGGGAAACGTACTTCAGGGACAGACACCCATCATTAACAACACTTTCTAGAGACTCGAGCATGTCTCGACCGCTGCACCACACGCCGGGCACCCTGAGAACTATGCGGCCACGTCTCACTCCCCTTAAGTACTGCTTATAACACAAATCCTAAGTAGCTGTTTGTGTTGCCATTACATGGTTTACCCATAAGGTTATCCATACTTTAAAATTTATTTGTTATAGTAATGGTCTTAACTTGTTATCTATAGTGAAACTCAGAATGCTCTTTTATTTGCCCCTAACTTTCAGTCTTCCCATCAAATTTCCCAACAAGACACACCACAGACCCCGGCTGCAGCTGACTCTCCCACAGACCCACCCTATGGGTTCAGGCGCAGCGCCCATTCCTCTCCGTCAGATGTGGGGGTGGCAGGGCTGAACCCTAGGAAGTTTCTAATTCCCTCTGAGGCCCAGTATCCATCCTGGACAGCTGTGCACAAGCACATATTTACTGTGTTGCATATTCAGTCTGTAGACTTAAGTCACTATGTAAAGTTTCAAATGTATTTTATTTATGCTTATAAAATAATGATTAAATCTGTTACTTACATTAATATAAATTTATTTCACTCTTAGGATATAGGAGTTGTCTCCTATAGCTTACTTAGGTTATCCTTGTTTAAATCACACTGATTTCATTATATAATCACACTTCTGAGGTAACCTGGTCTTTTTGAGAGCTCATCAAAGCACACAATCCAAATCGAGTTTTTTTCTACCAATAGCTTTTTTTTTTTGGTACCAGGGATTGAAGTCACGATCCTGTGCTTGCCAGGCAGGTGCCTGTGCCACTGAGCTAAATCCCCAGCCCCTCAACTAGTAGCTTTTAAAGTAGCATCACTATTTCAATGACACTGGCATGGATTATAGTACTGCTTCTGAAATTCTCAAGAAAACTATTAATAGGAGTCAGGTGTTTTTCACCAAAAACAGCACCACCCAGTTTAATGGTCCACCTTATGCTCTTGCACACTTACCTAGAGTAATTTCTAAGATAAATTAAAAAGCAACGTGGCCAGGCATGGTGGCGCACATCTGCAATCCCAGCATTCGGTAGGCTGAAGCAAGAGAACTGCTGTGAATTCAAGGCCAGCCCAGGCTAACAATGAGTTTAAACCCAACCTGAACTACATAGCAAAACCTTGTCTCAAGAAGATAAACAAACACAAAAAAGCACAACCCAGTGTATACAACAATATATAAATAAAATGCTATATAGAGGTAAGAGAATGATGGGGGTAAGGATGAATATTTGGTTACTTATGGAGGGAACCTCAGGAACAAGTGGAAAAGAGGTTTTATTTTAATGTATTTATGTACATTTTCTGATAAATAATGCCTATGTATTACTTATTTTAAAAAGCTAGGTTAGACATGCTTCAGGCTCCAAAAACACTTTTCTAAGAGGAACTCTAAAACTTGAGCAATAACAGACTTACTATCTGGCTTCCCAAGACCAAAATACATTTTTCTTCATCATTTTTTCCTATTTTTTAAATTTCAAAACAAGAAAATAAAAATGATGACACAAAATTTCAAAACAAAATAATCAGAGATTAGCAATGGCTAATATATTGCATACTGTTATCTTCAAAGTAGTGGCTCAGATTTCAAGATATAGGCAGGAAAAAATGATCAAACAAAACACAAACTGTTCTTTTTGATGAGCTAACAGAGATTAGCAGTGTAATTACCTATCTTATACATATACATATGTATATAATCTTTTCCCTTCTTTTCTCCTTTCCCCCATCTCAGTTGTTCTTTCATTTTGAGCAGTTTCTTCCCCTTTCACTTTCACAATATCTATCGTACATTTTGGATCTTACTCTTTCAGTTTTTACACTAGAGAGAGGATACGATGTTTACACATCCAAGTCTGATTTAGTTCACTTGTAAGTATGGTCTCAAGTTGCATTCATTTACCTATGAAAGCCTCAAGTTATCCTTCTTTATAGCTGAGTAGTACTCCACTGTATAAAAATACATCTGTTCTATCCATCCTGTGGTTGATGGGCACTTGGACTGTTTCCAAGATTTAGCTATTACAAATTGTGCTGCTATAAACATGGGTGCACATATATCACTGTGGTATGACTTTTTCAGTTCTTCTGGGAAAATACCCAGAAGGGGAAGAGCTGGATCAAATGGGACCTCCAAATGTAGTTTTTTTGAGAAATCTCCACACTGATTTCCACAGTGGTTGTACCAGTCTACACTCCCACCAACAGTGGAGAAGGGTTCCTTTTCCCTACAACCCACCAGCATGTGTTATTGGTTGATTTCTTGATGGCAGCCACTTTCTAGAGTGAGACAGAATCTCAGTGTTGTTTTAATTTGCATTTCTCGAATGACCAGTGATGCTGAACATTTTTTTCATATATTTATTTGTCATTTGTATTTCGTCTCAGATGCCCATTTTTGGATTGGGTTTTGAATTTGGGGGACCTGATCTTTTTAATTCTTTGTATGTTCTAGGTGTTCATCATTTTTACCTTATAACATCTGCATCTGATCCCAGAAAAAAACTACGTAAGTTTGCAAGAAATAAACAATTTTAAAAAATTAAAATCAGAGATAATTTATTTTGGGACTTTTTTCAGTATTTTTCCCATCTAACTAAATTGGGGTAGCATGGGATACGGTTATCGGTATTTTTAAACTTAATAGGTACAGTGGTTATGTGTTCACCATGTGCAGAGCATGGGCAGTGGCCCTCCGCCTCTCGGCTGATCTATGCCAATGGTGACAAGGGATTCCGTAACATTTCCTGTAGCTAAGGCCCTCTTCCCATCTCCCTGCTCCAAAAAGTAAACAAAAGTAGTACAATTTTAGGACATTAAAGCTGCTATGTATTAAAACAGGATAAGTACTATTAAACATTCGCTCATTAACCTCAATTACAAGCTACGGGGGAATACAAGGAAGTGACACCTTGGCGATATGCTGAACCAAGTGGAATGATTCTATTTTTCAGATAATAATTTTCTGTCATTCATTTAACCACTCAAATATTTAATATCCTATGTAAAAGGACCTACTAATGAATAATTTTTGATATATGTGCTGCCCAAGTGAGCACGTAAGGAATAATTCTTGGAATGACCTTAGCCTGTCTTAAATCCTTTGAGAAAATACTGGAAGTGTGAAGTAACTTCATGTTACAATGGTTTGTTTAATTATAATAGTTAACTTATCAACTGTCATACTGACTTAGTGAACGGTGCTATAGTCACTACTTCTTATTAGATCAGCAAATAATCTATCAGTCTGTAACATTCACACTAGATTAAAAGGCATTTATATGTGATCTCTTACTCTTACATTCACTGCTACATAGATCACCATCCTTAGAAAATGCCTGGTTCTTATGGGCTGGGGATTTAGCTCAGCCGTGTAAGCACCTGTCTGGCAGGTGTGAGGTTTTGAGTTCAATCCTCGGTACCAAAAAAAAAACAAAAAAAAAAAAGAAAGAAAGAAAGAAAGAAAATGCCTGGTTCTCCCTCTGATAAAATTCAAAAACACCTTAGAAATAACGGGTCAAGTATATTACATTTCTCCTGTATTTGTTTCTTCTTTTCAACCGCGAGTGTTTATTTTTCTTATAAATCTTGGGCACAGATCATTTACTTTCTTGGATAAAAACAGTATAGAAACAGACTTTTAATTCTTCAGGTGATATCCTAACTACCTAGGGTAGATTGGGCAAGGAAAAAAAGAGATTTAGGATATTAAAATTTATTAATGGAGAACCCATAAAATACGCTGATCATCACTGTGATCAGAAACATTCACAGTAGTAGTCAACATTTTAACTAAAATGAAGCGATAGTTTTCCAGCAAACAATACATTTTTTAAAAGCAATCTCTCTAAGATAGCAAGTCAGTTCTGTAGACTTTCTGGGTATGAAGAAACTTAAAAACAGATCTAGGCAAAATAATTATTGTAAACATGAAATGGCAACCAATCCCTTAATCTTTTACTACTGAAATACACAATGACTGAATTTACTAGAAAGTGAAGACTAAATTTCTAAACACATTTTATTCAACTGAAAGTTTTAACTGTTAAGTAGAGTGTAACAGCTTCCACTATTGGACATATGATTAAGAATCCAGACTGCACCTACATGAGAGACAAGGGAGATGTATCAAAAAGAATGCAGACGGAGAGACACACCCAAACTTCATTTAATTATACAGTAATCCAAACGCTTATATTTTTGCTCTTTTTTTTACAAACCACAAACAACCGCATATTCAATTTCATTATACTGTGCATACAGTATAGGCCCTAAAAGGGCAGGGGGAACTTCGCTACTTAAAACATGTTTAACTAAAAATTTTGCAAAAATTATCCTGTTTACAAAATGCGCCTTCTTTTAAAAATGCAGTAACTAGAAATTACTACTGGATTCTCCGATACAGCAACCAGCTTACATATTGAGTCAAAAATATATTAACAGAGTAGCTTGGGGCTGTCCGGCTCATAAAATAAAAATAAAAGATAAGTGAATTTCCCAAATCATCTACTACACAGCTTTCCCATAATCGCAGCACTACCTATCACATACAAACACTCCCCAAATAAATATCTGGCTAATTCTGCAGCCAGATGATTCCTCTCAGTTCCCACAAGACGTTTTTGAATAGCAACCAGAAACGTGGGTTAAGTTTTTTAACTTGTAAATCCAGCCTTACATTAAACCTTGAACCTTTTGTTTTTTTCGAATCACCATTCAAGTAGATAAATACGTTTATTTCGAGGCTGTTGTGTTAAACACTGAATACCGGAAATTTTCTGAAATCATACAACAGTCACCGGTTCAACCCCTTTCCCGCCCCCCCAAAAGCAACAATAACAAAAAGCAAAATCTTCTCCCCAGCTTTCCTCTTAGAAGACCCGAACGAGTCGTTGGACGACTTCTCCGCTCCCTTTGCTCTCAACTCTCCGTGGCATCCTCCTTCCCCTAACACCGAAAAGGACCCCGGGCAAGAAGACCTCCGAGGCCGCCCGCCCCAGCCGGGAGCGCTTCGCGGCCAGGCCCGGGCCCGGGGGCCCCGGTGCGCGGAGCCGGCTCCCAGCATCTCCCGGGGCCGGGGGGCGGCGGGGCCCGGGATGCTGCCGGAGGGCGCCCGGGCCGGAGCGCTGCCATCCCCGCCGCGGCCCGCGGGAGGCGGAGGCCGGGCCGGGGCGGCGGTGCAGACGCGGAGCGCAGGCCCGGGACCCCCGCCGCCGCCTCCCGTCCCGTCCGGTCCCCTCCCCCATGCCGGGAGCAGGCCCCGGCCGTGCGGGAACCCGAGGCAAACCCGTCCTGTCACGGCCCCCGGAGACGCCGCAGCGACGCACGCTCCACGCCGAGGGGCCGCGGCCCACTCGACCTCGGGCCCCCAGAGCCAGACACCACCTCCTGCCCCCCGGCTGCGTCCCCGGCGCCTCACCAGGTCGTAGTCCTCCTCATCATCGCACATGAAATCATCCTCCATGTCAGACATCTTGGCCGGGAAGGGGGAGGGGCAGGGGAAATTGGAGACAACCTCCTCCCACAATCCTCCGCGGCTCGGAGGCGTCGCTCCCAGCTGCTCCTAGCCTTCCCGTAGATGTGTGAGCAGCCCAGTTGCCTACCCGGAACCAATGAGCGGAGCGCGCCCAGGTTTCGCTACGACGCTAAAAGGGAGTGCACGGCGCCGCTCTTCCTTCCAGACCGTCGGCGCCTTAGCAACTAAACATAGCAACAGGGAAGTCGGGTCCTGTGGCTGTGTAAGAAAACCTCGCGCTCGAGTCGAGCGGTTGCCAGGCTTCTGGCAAGGGGACAGCCTCATCACGTGTGTGAGACTCCGGAGCCATCTCATTCGGGTGAAAGTAAAAGGGCAGCCTAGGACCAGATACCTTTAGCCGAGGAAAGGCGGACATGCCCGTCCTGTGTGACAGGTAGTGTGCTGTTTCTGCCGTGGTTAGCGGTGTGCGCGTAGCCCGCGCCGTGCGGCATCGCAGTGCACGCGTCGTGCTTGCTGTGTTTGTAGTGGACAGAGCGGCTCTGTGGCTATCCCAGGTTGTGTATGCGTCAGTCTGTCGAGGTGCCTTCAGTCTTGCTGATTTGCCCAACGAATTATAAACTGACCCTTACTGGCCTCGGGATCAAATTTGGGTTAGCAGTTAATGACTGATTTAAAAAAAAGCATTATCGTTGCACAAAATCATTAGCAGAATTGTAAATAAAGAAAAAAAAAACAAAATTGAAACCAAGGGGAGGATTGCTTCTTACACAGGCGGCATCAGTTCAGTTCTGTCCATTTACATCCACAGATGTTGTGTGGTAGTAGCGTAGATACATTTTTGGGTTATTATTATTATTATTATTTTTGGTACCGGGGCTCGAATTCATGACTTTGCGCTTGCCAAGCAGGTGCTTGTGCCACTGAGCTAAACCCCCGGCCCTTTTGGATTATTTTTGCTCCTAATTGGTGGACCAGCGTAGATCACTACATATAGACGTGCTCTTGACAATGATTATTCAATGGCTGTGTCCCAGTGCAACATAATTTATTACTATACATTTAGAATACTGCCAAAGAGTTCAAACTTTTATCTTTTCAGAGGAAAAAGCCAAAGATAAAGAAACACAGGACTTTTTGAGTAATCACTTGAATTGACACTCTATTACAGTTCTTATGAGTTGTTTATATAACAGCAATGCAATCTTACCTGTTATGCTATAGAATAACAAAAATGGTTTTCCTAATACCTTTTTCCTGCCTGCATCTTATTAAGAGAAATTGCAAGCATAGACACAATTGAAAGGATAACACTGTAGACACAGTGTATACTATTAGCTTTATTTGTGTGTGTATGTATATTCCCTGAACACTAGGAAGGAGGATGCAGATATATCACACCTAATATAACCACGCATATTTTCTTTTCTTAATTTCTTTTTTTAATTTTAAACAAAAGGAAAGTAAGAAACCAAAGCAAAACAACTTCACAATCAGCCAATAAGAGAGTAACAATCATCAGCACCATGCGTATTATTATATTCACAGAAATTTTTTAGTATAAAAAATATAGACATGAAACATTATCCAAAAAATTATTAGCACAAAACTTTTGCCTCAATGAATTAAGAGAAACCACCTATATGACTCTTTTTTTATGATTGCTGTATTATTTTCAAATAAGCATTTCGCATTAAAAATGAAATCTGAAAATGACCCTGAGAAAACTACTTTTCATTCAAAATTCTTTTTCTTTAACTGTCTTAACTAATTTTTTATATACATAGATTTTGTTTCAGTTCATCACACGAGTGCAACAATGCGATGGTTACATATGTGTGACTTATTTAGTTCACTGAGAAGTATATTTTTAGTACTCATCCATTTAAGAGTGAAAATGTCTAATTTATCATTCTTTATAGCTGAGTAGTATTCCATTATTTAGAAATACCACATCTTTTTTATCCATTCCTCAGTTGAGGGGCATTTAGGTTGCTTCCAAGATCTAGCTATTATGAACTGGGCAGCTATGAACATAGGTGCACACAAATCGCTGTGGTAGGATGTTTTTAATTCTTTCGGGAAGATACCCAGAAGGAGAATAGCTGGGTCAAATGGGTCCTCCAATCCAAGATTTTTGAGGGATCTCCACACTGACTTCCACAGTGGTTGCACCAGCCTGCATTCCCACCAACAGTGGAGAAGGGTTCCTTTTTGTCCACAGTCCCTCTAACATCTGTTATTGGTTGACTTCATAATACTAGCCATTCTTTCTGGGGTGAGGTGGAATGTCAGGGTTACTTTCATTTGTATCTCTCAAATGACCAGCGCACATATTTATTTGCTATTTGTACTTCTTCATCTGAGAAGTGTGTATTCATCTCAGATGCCCATTTTTGGATTGGGTCTTTAAATCTGGGAGGATTGATTTTTTTTTAAGCTCTTTATATGTTTTCGATATTAATTCTTTTTTCTGAGGGACAGCTGGCAAACATTTTCTCCCACATTGCGGGTAGTCTTTTCACACTGTTGGTGGTTTCTCTTACTGTGCAAAAGCTTTTCAGTAGGATGAGACCCCATTTGTTAATTCTTTGCGATAATTCCTCTGCAGATGTTTTCTAAAATTAAACAAGTCTATGCAATCATAAAATCACCTTTACTTGTAAAAGTAATAGTGTCCTGATTTTTGAAATTCCTCTATTAAACGTAAACTTTCAAAACAGGAAGAATATTTAATAACACTACTATAGAGACTGAGGCTTCCCAAATCCCACACTAGAGATTCTGATTCAGTAGTTCTGGGGTGGAACTCTGTACTTGTAAGTTTTAAACAAACATCCCTGGAACTGGGGTGACTGACTATACATCCCAGTTTGCCTGAGAAAGAGCTGGTTTAATCAACAGCACTTTCTGCTTCTCAGAAATTAGAACAATAAATCACATGGCTACCAATAATTCATAAATCTTCAAAAAAGCTCCACATAGAATCCTAATGTAGTTAAGAAGTTTATTTGTAGCCTGACATGGTGGTGCATGCCTGTAATTCCAGTGCTCCAGGAGGCTGAGGCAGGAGGATCCCAAGTTCGACCCTAGCAACTTAGTGACTTGGGGACACCCTGTCCCAAAATTAAAGAAAGGACTGGATATGTAGCTCAGTGTGAAGGCCTTGAGTTCAGTCTTCATTATCACACAAAGAAGAAACAGAAGGAAAGGGAGGAAGAGGAGAAGGAAGAGGAGGAGGAGAGGAGGAGTAAGAAGAGTAGTAGAAGATACTGTTTTTGTTCTTGTTTTTGTTTTTGTTTTGAGGCAGCGTCTGGCTTTGTAGTTCAGGCTGGCCTGAACCCACCGTGTAGCCCAGACTGGCTTCAAACTCACAGCGATCCTCCTGCCTCAGCCTCCCAAGTGCTGGGATTACAGGTGTGTGCTACCACGCCTGGCAAAGATGTTGTTGTTGAAGTTTATTTAATCGTAGGTTTTCTTTTATTTGAGATAACAATTCTGAAAGTGTCTGTTAACCATATTCATACTGACCACGTGTGTAAAACTGCATGCCAATTTACACTGAGTTTATCTGCATAATTTGCTGCATTTCAATGTAGTGCCTTGCCCCTAAGATAGGGGGAAATTATTCAATAAATGGGGAATTAGAAGCAGTAGGAAAATGGCAAACTAAATTTTGAGCATAATTTTTCTTTGACCATACACAAGTTGGTTAAGTCTGAAAAAGTTTGCCCAGAACCATTGAAAAACCCTTCCTAGTGCATAGAATACTACTTAGGCACACAGATGTGAATGCATGTTTGTTAAGTAAATACACACATTAGTGAAGTAACCTTTTAAGGCAGAGAATAGGTTTGTATCTAACTCTATACATCAAAATATTTTTCTGTTTATAAAAGCCCATTCTAATGTTACATTGTTTACGTGTCCTATTCTCAATACTTCATGCAAGTTAAACATTGTGTGTCTTTATGTCAACTATTCAGTAGTAGATAATTGAAAAAAATTTATCTTAATAGGACACATTGCTGTGATATAGTACGCTGTTGAAAATACATCTGCTGGGAATACAGCTCAGCAGCACACGCCCCTGTCTGACAAATGCAAGGTCCTGAGTTCAATTCCTGGTACCAAAAAAAAAATAGATCTGATGTTTTAAAAATTATTTTAAGAGCCGGGTGTGGTGGCGCACGCCTTTAATCCCAGCACTCGGGAGGCTGAGGTAGGCGGAGCGTTGTGAGTTTGAGGCCGGGTTGGGCTACAACGTGAGCGTAAGGCCGGCCTGAGCTACATAGTGTAACCCTGCCTCAAAAAATCAGGGCTGGGAGTTTGGCTGGGAGTTTGGCTCAGTTGTGAGTTCAATCCCCAGTGCCGCAAAAAAAAAAAAAAAAAAAAAATTATTTTAAGATATAACGTTATTGAGATATAATTTGTGAGCTGTAGTAAAGGACATTAAGCTACACATAGTTAAAGTGGACAATTTCATGAATTTTGATATATGTGTACACCTTTGAAAATACCATTATACCAAGATAATGGTTATTTATCATGGAAAGTTTTCTTTCCTTTCTTTCTTCCTTCCTTCCTTCCTTCCTTCCTTTTTTTTGAGTCAGGGTCTCACTATGTAGTTCAGGTTGGTCTTGAACTCACTGTGTAGGCCAGGCTGGCCTTGAACTCGTGTAATCCTCCTGCCTCAGCCTCCTGAGTGCTGAGTACAAATTTCTGCAAGGCTGATGAATACACAACATTTAGGAAAACAATTTGAGAATTTCTTCAAAACTAGCGTTCATTGCTGCACAACAATATTAGCATAAACTTAGCAGCATAAAGCAATACATTTACTATTCCACAATTTCTGTGGTTAGGGAGTCAGGGTGTGGCTTGGGCAGGTCCTCTACAGACTCACAGAGTCTTATTTGAGACTCACTGGGGGAAGCACCCACAGATTTGTAGAACAAAATTTTGAACCAGCCGGGCATGGTGGCACACGCCTATATCCCAGCACTAGGGAGGCTGAGGCAGGAGAATTGTTATAAGCTCAAAACCAGCCTGGACTACAAATCGAGTTGAAGGCCAGCTCTAACTGCATAGCAAGACCCTGTCTCAAAAAAAAAAAAAAAAAAAAAAACCTTGAGCCAGATCTACTTAATCTGAATCTGCAATACAAGCCAAAAATGTAACTAGAAATTTCCTAGGAGCCACTTCAAGAAGAATAAAAAGAAGCATGAAGTTAATTATAATAATATAGTGTATCTAAAAGCCCGGTGTGGTGGCATACGCCTTAAATTCCAGCACTCGGGAGGCTGAGGTAGGAGGAGCGTTGTGAGTTCGAGGCCGACTTGGGCTACAACGCAAGTGCAAGGCCGGCCTGAGCTACATAGTGCGACCCTGCCTCAAAAACACTAGGGCTGGGAGTTTGGCTCAGCAGCTTAAGCACCTGTCTGGCAGGTGAGAGGTTGTGAGTTTGATCCCCAGTGCTACACACACAAATAATAATATAGTGTATCTAATATATCCAAAATATCATTTCAAATATAACACAACATATTCAAATATTTTATTTTTTGTACGGAGTCCCCAGAATCCAGATCCATGGAGAGTACAGCGCATCTCAGCCCCACCTGGAGACCGCAAGCAGTTGACAAGCTGGGACAGCAGAGACCAGCTCCCTGCAGGCAGGGGTGGTGTCAGTGTATGTTTGCACTCTGGCTGAGTGTCGAGCAGGGACTCAGGGATGTTTAATAAAGCAATAAATTAAGGACCCTGATTGGAACCTGGATAGCCACTTTGTGACTGTAGGCAAGTCTCCGACCTCTCCTTCATGAAAGGGACATAAAAATACCTGCTTCATAAGGTTGCAGAGTTTGAAAACCACCTCAGCTTTCCCTGTTGTCATTCTCCCAAGCTTCCTTGTTGTGTTTAT
Organism: Dasyprocta punctata; assembly: GCA_004363535.1. Classification (NCBI taxonomy): domain Eukaryota; kingdom Metazoa; phylum Chordata; class Mammalia; order Rodentia; family Dasyproctidae; genus Dasyprocta; species Dasyprocta punctata. The sequence continues at coordinate 45,765 of RJWM01012762.1, forward strand.
CTTCATGTTTTGTTTTTGCGCTGGGGATCGAACTCACAGCCTCGTGCTTGCCAGGTGTCTGTTATCTTTATGACTATCTGACATTACATTTTTGTGTTTTTGAACTGTCCACCCCTCTTGAATTAGTGCTCCAGGTTCCATCCATTGTTCTGACATCATTCATTCATTTACAAGTGTTTCCCTGGGCTACTGTGTTTTAAACTCTACGACAAACATTTCTGACTATTATGGCAAATTGAAAGTAGTTAAGTAAAGAAATGAATGGATTTTAAAAACTGGTACAAACTCCACATTTTGCGTACCTCCATTATTAAAGTGAAATCTGATAAAGCTTTAGATCGATTTGATTTTAAAATTAGAAGTGTGTATTTGAAGTTTTCCATCTACAGTAGGCTGGCCAAATTGCAGATAAATTGTGGAGATTTGAAACTATGATTTTTTTTCCCCCTTTGTGTCTATTACCAAGGATGTTCAAACTCAGTGCTATTTTCCTCATTTTATCTGTTATAACCATGCAGTGTTGCTTATCTCGATAAAGAGCTGATCATTAAACAAGTTTTGGCTTTCCATTTTTTGCATTACATTGGCCAGACATCTCAGGGGACAAACATAGCTCAAGGATTTGTTCTTCTAGGAAGACAACTGAGATAGTTCAAACAATCTGTAACATTGAAGTATGTTGTATTCTGTACAGAAACCTTTGTTAAAAACTGCCAACTCTCAGGTCAATTCATAAAAATAGGTCTTAGACCCAGCACAGAAGAGGCAGTACTAGTGACTGACCCAGGTCCCAGCGCCGTGAGGTCTCAAACCAAGTTCTTGATTGGGGTGGCGGGAGATAAGGCGGCTGATCAGGATAAGGAAAACGGGGCTGCAACTTCTGAGAAATGAGCAAAACCTGAGGGGCACAGGAGAAAGCTCTGATTTAAAAGGAGTCAAACGAGAAAAGAAGCAGTTGTGGTTCGGGGCTTCGTGAACGAAGGGTACTGCATGGCGGACAGGAACCAGGCGGTGCGGGTGTGCTAGTGCGAGAGTGGGTCGGTGCAGGCTCGCCTCATCCCGACGCAGCAGGAGAGGCGGAGATACTCATGCCCCTTCCCGAGGAAGAATTCATACCCTGCTTTGGGCAGATGAAGAATCTTTACCCTTGGGTGTGGCCCAAGTTCCTTAAAAAGCATAAGGAACTCTTGACTCAACAGCAATAAGACAGCCCAGTTTAAGAATTAGGCAGGATTGAAGAACTAATTCACCCAGAACTTCCTGCTCTCAGGACTGAGCGTTGAGTTGAGCTCAAGGTTTGAGACTCACTAGGCAAGAAAACAGGTGAAGGAAGCCCAGTGCTGGTGCCACAGCGACTGAGCCAGCATGCAGGGGCTGCTTAGGGACTTTTTCATGTTTCAGGCTGAAAAACAATCAGTAATCCCTTAAAGCAGTTTTGCACAATTTCTGCACCTTTCATATGGAGTTTTAGGATGGAGGATCTAGCTCAGTGGTAGAGTACTTGCCTAGCACATGCAAGGCCTTTGATTTGGGTCCCAGTAGCCTCCTCCCCCCACAATAGAGGTCAGATTGAGTTTTAAAATATTGTAGTGCTGTTTTTAGCTACATCAATGTATATTTCTCAGATTCATGAGTCTATCTTTGGCCTTTTGATGTAAGTGATTACACACTAGACAGATATGCTGGATGTGATAGCATACAACTGTAATCCCAGCATGGGGGAGGCTGAGGCAGGAGGATCACTGTGAGCTCATGGCCAGCCTGACTGATATAGTGAGACTGTTGCAAAAAAAAAATTTTTTTTAAAGTAAAAGTAATAAGAAGGAATGTAGCATCGTTGTGCTCCCCAAACCAGGAAATAACATTTCAGGTGAATGATCTGCCTCCCTGAGGTCTTAGGTAGGTAGTCCCGAGGTAGAGTTAGGCGTGAGGAGCACAGAAAATTTCCTGTGCAAGTGCGGGACGGTGAGACCTAAACCCCAGTAGCCATCAGCCAGGCCCGTGTGCCTGGGACACCCCCGCTTTCACTCTCAATCGGGAGCATTTTTGTTGTTTGTTTGTTTCGTTTTGGTGTTTGTTTTGTTTATATTTGGTTTGCTATAGTATTTTATCTGCAGGGAGACAAATATCCTTGGCAGAAAAACAATTTCAAGTTAGATTATTAGGTTTCGTCAAAGACTATTATAGAGCTAGGGATTTAGCTCAAAGGCCTAAGTGCCTGCCTGGCAAGTGGAAGCTTGTGAGTTTGATCCCCAGTACCAAAAAAAAAAAAAAAAAAAAAAAAAAAAAATCCAGCGCCCCCCTCTCTCTCTCTTTTTTTTTTTTTTTTTTTGGTGGCACTGGGGATTGAACTCACAACCCCACACCTGCCAGGCAGGTGCTTAAGCCACTGAGCCAAACTCCTGGCCCCAGTTTTTTGAGGCAGGGTTGCACTAAGTAGCTCAGGCTGGCCTTACGCTCATGTTGTAGCCCAGGCTGGCCTCGAACTCACAACCCTCCTCCTACCTCAGCCTCCCGAGTGCTGGGATTAAAGGTGTGCGCCCCCATGCCCAGCTAAAATCCAATCTCTTGAAAAAATAATCTATCATGACATCCCATTTGTTAGTTTGTAATGTGACTCTAAACCTTATTGTAATTATGCCTACTTGCAAAAAAAAAAAAAAAAAGAAAGAAAGAAAAAGGGAGATTGGGCCGGGGATTTAGCTCAGCAGTGCAAGTGTCTACCTGGCAAGCGCAAGGGTGTGAGTTTGATCCCCAGTACCAAAAAAAGAGAGATTTGAGATTTGTGAACATAAGATAAACATAACATATTGTGCAATTTAAATGTTTAATTTCACTAATAAGAACCAAAGGAGTACTTTTTTAAAAGCAACAATGAAATGTGTTTCTATCCCATACAGAGATCATAAAGGATATAAATTGTTTACTTAGTAAATTGCCAGTCATAGGAAGATAGAATATGACAGTAACATTAGTGTTTTTGTTTGTTTGTTTGTTTTTTGTTTTGAGACAGAGTCTTGCTCTGTAGTGCAGGCTGGTCTTGAACTCACTGATATAGCCCAGGCTGGCCTCAAACTCATGGAAATCCTCCTGCCTCAGCCTCCCCATTGCTGGAATTACAGGCATGTGCCACCATACCTGGCTAGTAATGTTCATGTTTGTTTTGTTTTGTGTTTAGTGTTCTCTAGTAGTTTGAAAGTAGGTTATTTTAAGAGCAAAACTTTATGAAATTATAATGTATACATTTCAATTCTAGAACAAGAATGACTTATTGTTTCAGTAATTTATTTTTAGGCACACTTTGCTGAAGTCTTGTGGAAGGTCACACATTAAGAAGTAGTATGACCTCTGGGTTAGAAGTCCAGAAGCCTAGGTTTTAATTCCAGCTCCCTCTTATTCTTTTACTTTGGGCCAAGCATTTCAAAAAAGGGTTTTTAAATATTTGCTCTATAATGTGCCTTCCAATTTTCAGCAGTGATGAGACTGCAATGGAAATGTATCCAAGATGCACACTAGTGGATTGCCATTAGCTTTCATTTAGCAAACTCAATGTTTGCTCATCAAATATTCACTCAATAAGTTCTTTATGAAACAGTTTCCATAGTCATTGTGCCTATTTTAAAAAACCTTGTATATAATGAGATTATTTTGTACTATTTGTAAAGAAACAATTTTCTCAAAGCTTCAAAATTTGATTATTTTTCAGTTCATCTGAATAAAAAATGATGTTTTTCAATATTTATTTGTGTTCCTAAAAATTTTAAATTTCTTGGTCATATTCTGTCCCCATTCAAATCTATTTATGAGATGTGGTAACGATGCCATCTTTTTCCCAAGAGGAAGCCACAATAAGCAGCACACTGGAATTTATTTGAATTAAAAGAAAACAGATAATTAGGAGGGGAAGAATACTAGCGAATCTGTTAGTCAGCTTTCCTCTGCTGTGACAAAATACCTGAATCAGCTTATAAAGAAGAAAGGTTTATTTTGGATCATGGTTTCAGAGGTTCAAGTTCCTGGCCTGCTGGCTGCGTTGTTTGGGTCTGCAGAGGACCAGAATGTCAGGACGGGGAATGTGGGGCCAAGCATAGGTGCTCATCTCACGCCAACTGGGAGCAAAGAGAGGGGTGGGGGAGGCACTCAGGTCCTCGCATCCCCTTCAAAGGTGTGACCCTAACAACCCCACATCCTGCCTTCTGAAGGTTTCCTATCTCCAGTAGCACCACCTGATGACCTAGCCTTTGATACATGGCGTTTAAGGAACATTTGAGATCCAAGTCATAGCAGCAAGACAGCAGTCTTGAAGCCAGAACAACTTTGTTTCCATCATATTCCATGTACAGCAAGGATTCAAGAAGTGCTAAGAGGCTTCCACCAAATTTTGGCTGGCTTTATCTTCCATTTCCCCTTCCCCCATGTTACGGTTTATATCTAGATGTGTCCCCCAGAACTTCATGCATTCATTGGTGGGGCTGGGGGGAAGTGAGTGGCTCATGCGTACGTGTCGCGGAGTTCACTGATGCGTTCACAGCTGGGTGCCATGTTGGGGAGGTGGATCCTGGTGGGAAGAGGGGTCACAGGTGGATGTAGCCTGAAAGGGTGTGCAGCTCTCCTTCCCTCTTGATCCCCTGCTGCTCCCTGCCTGCTATGCTGTGGACTGTTTCTCTTCCGCCATACCTCTCTGCCATGCTGCCGTGTGCTGGAACCAGACAACTGTGGACTAAAAACCTCTACACACTGTGAGCCAAAATAAACCTCTACACTTTCGACTTGTGGGTGTCAGGTATTTTGTCCCAGCAGTGAGAAAGTAAGACACCCCCATCTCCTGACATAGGCATTAAATAGAATGATCAATGGTGAGGTAGCAACTTAACCCAACCTCTCTCAGTTACATTACTACCCTGGTGTGTTTGACTTTGCTATATTTAGACACACGTTCAGTGTGTTTCCCAAAGGCTCATAGGCTGGAACCTTTAAGAGGTGGGCCAAGTGGAAGTTAAGATGACTGGGGGATTTATGCTGGTGTCTTAGGGTCTGTGCTCAGGAGAATTGGCTGGTATAAAAGGGGGATCCAGGGCCAGGGCAATAGCTCAGCAGCACAAGGGCCTGACAAGCTGGAGGTCAAGAGTTCAATCCCTGGTACCAAAAAAAAAAAAAAAGGGGGGGGAGATCCTGATCTGTGCCTGCCCCCCACCATCTCCCTGGCTTCCCGTCTGGCCCAGTGATCTCTTCCACACCCGTACTTTCCACTGTGATTCCATTTGTCCTGAGGCCCCTCGGGAGGCCAAATAGACAGGGCTGCCTCTGATGTGACCTAAGTAAACCTCCTTTCTTTATAAGTACACATCCAATGATATGTGATAGAAAACAGACTAACACAGGCAGGTCAGCCCGAATTCCCTCAGTTGGAGACCCTTGTCACAGGTGTTTTGCTTGCTGTCCTAGCGTGTGTTGAGTTTTAATATTCTGAGGTTCAAAGTGTACTAGATTGAGAGTTAGTAAGCCTGAATTTTAATCAGAGTTTTGCGACTGTGGTCAGTGTGACCCTTTCACTCATGCAGTTTATTTATCTGGTCTGTTGCTTGAAAACCAACCTGCCAGGCGGCGTTCTGGGTGCTAGTGACCCCGCATGAGGAATTAACTACGCAGGCAGGCCTGGTAATTTTGAGAACAGAGAACAGTCCTGTGAACATCGGGGTGACATGCTGGGGGGTGTCAGGACATCGGGGATTTCTCAGGTGACGGGAAATGAAGGGTTGACTGCGGCGTCGCTAAGGACTCCTGCGGACAGAAAGACAGGCTTCCTTCTTTGCACTACTAGTCGTGTTGTGGGGAGGCCGCCAGTGCCTGTGTTCTAGCAATAAATGCAGATCTGTTTGCATCAGGCGCTGGGCCCATTTCATGCTGGGTGGGGGATAATCCACGTGAGAAGCAGCCAGAGCTAAACACTGCAGGGTACTTTTGAGAGTAGCTGCGAGCGTTACCCGCAAAAACAAAACCAAAGCCTAACCCCCCCCCCAAAAAAAACAAAAAACAAAACAACAACAACAAAAAAACCTACCCCAGGGCTGGAGACGTGGCTCAGTGGCACAGCTCCTCCTTCGCGTGCACAAGGCCCTGGGTTCGATCCCAGCACAACAAACAAACAAACGAACAAGCGGTACCCTGAGACAGCTCAGATGACTCAGGTGTAGCAGCCGCCCAGGTCCTCCTGGGGCGCGCAAAGGTGCTGGGGCGCGCAAAGCAAGCGACCTTAGCGTCCGTCCGAGGCCCGGTCCCGGCGCTGTGACCCGGCGGGCGAGGGCGGGCGGGACGCGGCCCAGGTGCAGCCGGAGGAGGCCGGGGCGGGGCGGCTGCGAGGCCACCTCCGCACGGCCCGGGCTGCAGGATTTCCGCAGGGCAGCGTCGCTGTCGCCGGAAGAGCCGCCCCGTGATCGCCCGGAGCCGGCCCCGTCCGCGCGGCGGCGCAGGAGGGAGGATCCCGACACCATGGCAGCGGAGGGCCCGGCCACGCGTCCGGTGCGGCTGGCGGAACATCCCAGGTGGGGGCCGCAGGCGGGTCGGCCACTCGGGGTGCTTCCCGGGGGCGCAGCTTTGGTCCCCGGGGGGCAGGCGGACCTGCGAGTCTTCGAGGCCCGAGGCTGGGACCCTGCGCGCGCCTCGGGGTCTGCGCTGCTTCGGCCTGCAGTTCTGTGCCTTGGTCCTGCGGGCGATGCATTCTTCCCACCGGGCTTCAGGAAAGGCGCCCAAACCAGCCTGGAGCGCCTGCTGGTCTAGATGCAGTCGGCACTGCTTTTGAAAGGCTCGTAAAGATTCACAGCAAAGAAACACGGAACACTTCTTTAGCTTCTGCAGTTTAAAACAAAAAAATGCAGAAATCTCTCCGCTGTCACTCAGGCACAGTCTGCTGCTGACACCCAGCTACAGAAGACTTGGTAACTCAGTGATGGGGAGTGGAGGAGTTTTAAAAATTGCAGCCACTCTAAAAGTTCTTCTTGCCGATTTATTGGGCTGAATGTGATCTTTCACTTGCCACGTTAGCCCAGGGCTTTCTGAGCTTGGCGTGTCTGCCCCTTCCTTGTTTTAAAAACTTTTCTTTTCGCCTTGTATGGAGTCTATGCGTGTATATACATACATATATATATATATATATATATATATATATATATATATTTTTTTTTTTTTTTTTTTTTTTTTTTTTTTTTGCGGCACCGAGGATTGAACTCACAACCTCACGCCTGCCAGACAGACACTTAAGCCACTGAGCCAAAACTCCCAGGCCTGGTTTTTTGAGGCAGGGTCGCACTATGTAGCTCAGGCCGGACTTGTGCTGGCGTTGTAGCCCAAACCGGCCTCGAACTCACAACTCTCCACTTATCTCAGCCTCCCGAGTGCTGGGATTAAAGGCGTGCACCACCACACCTGGCCATTCTATGCGCTTTCTACTTCTGATTTATTACCATTATGTATCAATTGACAGTGTTATACTTCAGCTTAAAAGTGTTCTATCTGGCTTAAGCCAAGGAGCAGTGTGTCTTTAGTTGCTAGAGAGAAACATAATTTCTTACTCATAGTGTTAGACTACTTCAGGGTGTCTCTGAAAGTTTTTACATATTCTCCGGAGGTCCTAGTGTCATGCTATTGCCCTCCTACTGCACTGGGCAAACAACTCTTGCTCCTTCCTCAGCCACATCACACATTTCAGTAAGATAATTTTGTTTTTACTGTTTTTATATGAAAATCAAATAGAAATAGAAGTGCCAATATTTTCTTTTTGCATCCCGCTCATGCTTGTTCCCAGGCCACGGGACATCTGGTCCCACTGTTGTAGCTTTCTTTGCTCTCCTTGTAGTGGTATCGCTTTCTTGTCTTTGGAATTAAGTTGTAAATTTTTGGATTATTATGTTTCATGACAGCTTTATTGATTTTCACGTGCCACATAATTCACCCATCTGCAGTTTGCATTGAAGCGATTGTTGGTATTCTCGGACTTGCACATCTGTCGAATTTGGAACATTTCCTGCACTCTAAAGGAAACAAGCATTCTCTAGTTATCATCCCTGAGCAACTGTTAATGTACTTTCTGTCTCTCCAGAGCTGGTCGTTCTGGATATTTTGAGTAAATGCTGTTAAAAACAAGCAATGTCAGTCAGACAAACAGTGTCAGCCCGCAGAGCTCCAAATTTAGCAGTTCACACTGATTCTGGGGCCAGTTTCCCCATTTTTTAAGTCTTTTTGAGACAGGGTCTCACTACGCAGTTCAGGCTGGCCTTGAAGTCACTTTGGAGCTCAGGCTGGTCTCGAACTTGCAAGGATCCTCCTGCCTCAGCCTCCCAAGTGCTGGGATTACAGGTGTACGCCACCACGCCCAGCCCGTTTCCCTTTTTAAAGGTATGATCCTTGTGGGAACTCACCGATCCACACTGAAATGCCCTTGTACTCCTCGTCACTGTTACAGGAACTACGTTAAGGCAGAGTCTTGGGGATTGTTAGCCCAGAGGTACAAGTACAGCCACTCAGCCAATCACAGCCTCAGGATTTCATTATCAAAGGATCAGATATGAAGTTTAGAAAAACACTGTGTGCTTCAGTGCTTTCTGAAAGAAAAATCCTTTCCCTGTTCCCTTTTACAGCTCTATGCATTTGAATTTCAAAGGTAGCCTTGGGGTACACATTGGGTGTTTATACCAAGAACTGAACTGGAAACGTTCCCGAGGTAGCCTGGGAAGTGACACAAATTTTGGTGACTTACAGTCATTTCATTAAATCGCATTTGAAGAGACTCATTCTAATCATGATGTTAGTATTTCCCCACGTTTGCAGTACTTATAAATTACTAAAGACTCAAGTTCCAGAGGATTTGAATGTCATCAGTACAGTGTGTGGTTCTCATTGGCAGACCCATCCCCCTCTGGAAGCCAGAAAATGGGGTTTACCATAGCCATGCCCCTCTCGCTCATGTCTGATTGGTCATCGGTCCCTGTGGCTTCCGTGTTTTAACTGTCACCTTGCTTTACCTTCACTCCTCTCCATCTCTGCCACTAACGAGCTCAGCGCTGCTCTTGGGTTTCCATCCTATTTGATTTCCTCTTTTGTACTCTTTGTGAGGTTTCGTTTGTTTCTGTTTTTTTTGAGTGAGGTTTACTTAGTCTGCTCAGGTCCATCGTGGCAAAAGGCATGGTCCTGCATCACGAAGGCCAGGACCTGAGAAGTGCACCGTCGTGCGTTCCCCTCGCCCGCGTCGCAGGCTCTGCGTGCTGGGGCTTCACCAGGCAGTTGAGTCCCAGGGGACTGCGGTCACCTATCGTTCTGTGGTTGGCGGAGACACTGTTGTGTGGCATGTGACTGCACATGTCCCATGTCATGACCCGATGCAGCGTGTGCTGCATTTAGCTGTCTCCTTAATCCATTTTTGTCGTTGCAGAAGTCTTCTTTCTGTCTATGTGTGTCACGGTTAGGTATTTTATAGAATCTCTCAGTTCGGGTTGTAGGGACAAGTTGTGAAAGACTTGGAAATGAACCAAAAGATTACTGGTTATTTCCAAAGGAAAAGCAGACGCTGTCTTGAATACCTTTGCAGGTTTTCTGATTTCTGTGTCGGCTTTGAGACTTTTATTTTGCTCCTACTGTTTTATAACTCTAGGTTGTGGAAGACTGATAGCCATGCAAATGATTCTTGTCCATAGAACATTCAAGCAGAAGGCAAATTTATTGTTACCACCTGCGTAATAACCAGTTTCCTAGTTTTTATTATCTATTTTTCTTTTCTCTTTTT
>RJWM01012763.1:0-55540 GCA_004363535.1 Dasyprocta punctata
AATGCTGCCGGTTAAGATGAAGCTTGGAGGCTTCTATTGAGAAGGACTGCATTGGCTGCTGGATCCCAGGTGGTATATTGTGAAAATTGGTCTTGTTTAGAGATATTACCTGGGTGGCAGAAAAATATTAGTGCAGTCTATTGTTGGGATGGTAGCATGGTTACTTCTGAGAGCTTTTGACCAGATAGGCTGGAAATTTCGAGTAAAGACCAGTAGTGAAATTTAAAACATTTGGCCAGAAAGAAGGCTCCAGTGGAACTGTGGGTTACAAAGATGAAACAGGAGAATGTAGTTATTTAGAAGAACAGGACAATAGAAGATAAACTGAAGTTTTTCACCTGAAGATAACATTTGAATTGTAGGAGATCTTTATATTTTAGTCTTGCCATGCCACGTTAGAAGTTAATGGGAAGTAAGGACTGTGATTGTAATTGTTTTGTTTGATTTTAATGTTTTTATATGTTTGTAAAGTGTTGTGTTTTAATGTTAAATATTGGTCACCCTTTAAATATTTTACTATTGGTGCAGGAAAAAGTGTAAAAAGAATTGTATGTATGTAATGTATGAATAGAGCAAGACATACTAACTTTTTACAGATCTGCCGCTAAGACTGGGTTAAAGAAATGTGTATTGTTATCAAGTTGACCAGGGGTGGATTGTTATGGATTATAAACTGGTGGTCAACTTAGCACCAGCTTCAGCTGGTGTTGAGTTAAAGATGTTCCACCTGAAGAAAGTTGCCAGCATAAATAGGGACGTGGGGAAGAAGAGCCAGGCATTGTGGGTTCTTCCAAGAGTTGCTGTTGGAGCCGCTGGTTCTCCTGGAGGTGCGTGTCATGCTGGCTTCTCCAATGTGTACTCGGCCATTACCGTCGGAGGAGCTCGGGACTTCTTCGGTGAGAGTGGCTGTGGTTCATGTTGCGGGAGCCCTGCTCCTCACACTGTACATCGCTTCCTGGCTCCAGAGGGGAAGTTGTGTGCTGGAGAAGCTTGTCAAGCTGGGCTTCCTGACCTGTGCCCAACTGTTCTCCATCGTCGGAGGAACGCGGGACCTCGTCGCCGCTGGGGATGGCTGTGGTGCTCTTCAGGGTAGCCCCGCTTCTTCTTTTGAGCATGACTTCTCGGCTCCCACATAGAACCCTCAACCCACTGCACAGCTCCTTCACCCTGCTGGCATAGACTTTCTAGCTCCACCGCTGACCTGTGGCCTTCCCAGCACAGAACCGTAAATAAACTGGCGTGAGCCCTTATTGTGGGCTCTTAGATTCCCAGTTGGTACTGTGGGAGGCATTGTCATGCATTTGGGTCTCTAGTGGGACTCTTGCATGACATTGCTGTGGGATCCAGGCCCTCGGCTATCCTGGGTCGTAGTGTTGTGGACAGATTTTCCTGCACCGTTTTGTGTTTAACTTTGGGTGATTATTATAAAATAATATTACAAACACTGTGTCCTGTATCAGTTGTTGTCTCTGTAACCCCTGACTACAACAATCACGTTATCTGCAAATAATGATACTGTGATATCTTTCTTTCCTATACGTATCATTTTTATTTCTTTTTCTTGCCTAATTACTCTCACTAATGTTTTTAGTACTATTTTGAACAGGAGTGGTAATAGCAGAAATCTGATTTTGTTCCTAATTTTAGAGTGATTCAGTCTTTTTACATTTAATATGGTATTGGCAGTAGGTTAGTCATAAATGGCTTTTATCAGATTGAAATAAATTTCTTCTTCCATCTCTAATTTCTTTAGCTTTAACACAAATGGATGTTGGATTTTGTCAGAGGCATTTTCTGTGTTTGTTGAGATTATCATGTGATTTTTGTCCTTGTGTTAGTTTATGTGATGCATTATGTTTATTAACTTGCAAATGTTGAACCGTCTTTGCATTCCTGGAATCACTAATTGGTTCTGGAGTATGAACTTTTAATGATTTGTTGCAGAGTATTTGTCAATATCTCTTTGTGGACTTTTGCATCTAAAGCCATTGGAAATTTTGGCCTGTACTTCTCTTTTATTGTTTGGAACTTCTGGTTTTGGAAACTGGGTAATGCTAGCTTCTAAGAATGCCTTTGGGAGTGTTCCTTCCTTTTTGGTTTCATCAAAAAGTTTCAGGAGTTTTAACAGTACATCTTCCTTAAAGTTCTTATATTTAAAAAAGTTCTTATATTAGTCAGCAGTGAATCCATCAGATCATGGGCTTTTCTTTGTTGGTACGTTTTTATTGTTACTGCTTCAATTTCATCACCTGTTATTGAATTAGTTAGGGTTTATAATTTTTCTTGGTTCAATTTTAGTAGTACATGGGTATCATGTCTTTTGAGTTCTCCAATTTATTGATGTACAGGTATGTGAAGTAGTTGCTAATAATTTTCTGGATTTTTTGGTATTCATTGTCATTCTACTTTGTTTTTAATTGCATTGATTTTTTTGCTTTACTTTTTTGATAAGATTGACTAAAGATTTCTTTTCTGCAGTTGTTTGGTAAGATTGGCTAAGGTTTTGGAGGGATTCTTTTGTAATCAATTTTGTTTATTCTCTCAATGGACAGTTCAATTTATTGTTTTTTTCATTGCTTAGTCTTCATTTTATTGGTTTCTGCTCTGATGTTTATAATTTCCTCTTTTTTCACACTAGCTCTGGATGTTTTATTGTTCTTGTTTTTCTAGGACCCGGTGATGCGTTAGTGTTATTTATTTAGTCTTGCTCTGCTTTTCTGAAGTGAATTCAAATTATCGACTTTCCTGTTAGGACTGCCTTTGTCATGTCTTATGAGTTTTGTTATCTTTTAAAGGCCTCATCATTTAATTCTAGAAACTTTCTTATTCCTTCCTTAATTTTTTCGATGACTCATTGATTATTCAGGAGTGTGTTGTTTAGTTTCCATATGTTTGCATAGTATCTGCGGTTTCTTTTGTCATTGATTTCTAGTTTTTTTGCACTATGATCTCATATTCTTTTGTATTTCCTTAAGTATATGGTCAATTTTGGAGAAAGTCCATGTACTGCTGAGAAAAATGTGTTTCCTATTGTTATGAGGAGGAACATTCTGCATACATCTATTAAGTCTGTTTGTTCTATGATTTGGTTCTACTTTGATGTTTCTTTGTTGATTTTTTTGAGTTGATCTATTTGTGATAGTGAAGTATTGAGGTCCTCTAGTCTAATTGTACTGATTTTAATCTAATCTTCTATGTCTAGTAATGTTTGTTTTATAAATTTGAGTGTGCCATTGTTTGTAATTGTTATCTTTTCTTGTTGTACATGTTTGTAAATGTTATCTTTTCTTGTTGAATAGCTTCATTAACCAATGTGTAGTGTCCTTCCTTACCACATCTGATCGGTTTTGGCTTGAAGTTCACTTGTTTTCAGACAATCTGAAAACAAGATAGCTACTCCTGCTTGGTTTCTCCCATTGCACAGAAAATTGTTTTCCATCCTTTGATATTTAGTCTATGAACTTTTGGGGGGGAGGTTAAAATATGTTTGTCATATGTTGTATTCTATTTGATTTTGTTTAGTCAACCATTTTGCCAATCTCTGTCTTTTGATCGGTGCATTGATACCATTCATTTTGACAGTTGTAACTGATAAGTAATGACTTATTTCTGTCATTGTATTATTTCTTTTTCTGCTGATTACATTTTTTTCCTTCCTACTTAAAATTTGCTCCCACTACCTGGCACATTCATCCTACTGAACAATTTACCATTATTAGTTTCACTGTCTCTGAGGACAATGAGGATCTCTTCACCCTTAAGTTTTGTGTTGAAAGACTTGATATAATTCTAATGGCTTTTCTTTTACAAGTGATTTGTTGCTTTTCTATAATAGCTTTAAGATTTTTGCTCTTTTGTTGAATTTTTGGTGTTTTGACTATGATGTCATGGGGTGGTTCCTTTGTAACCTTGGATATTTTCCATATGCATCATTTAGCTGTATGCTGAATTGCTTTTTTATGTTTTGAAAGGTTTCTATTATTGCTTCTGGAAATAGGTTTTTTGTGCTTTATTTGTCTTCTGATTTTTCAGTAACTTCAATTAATCTTAGATTAGTTTTCTTGTGACATGTACCAATGTTGGGTCTACTTTTCATGCTATTTTGCTATTTTAAGGTATCTCATTATTTGATCAGCCCTGTCTTCTAGTTCTGACTCTCTGCCCTTGCTTTGGTCACTTACACTGCCCATACTTTGGTAGACTTTTTAATCACCTATGTTTCTATTTGGAGCCTTTTTATATACTCTAATTCTTTTTTTATGTGCTGGTATTCCATCTTTTGCATCATTTTGTTTAGTTCTTCTAACTTTTTAATAGTGTCTTCTAATTAACTTCTTGTATTAGTACCTTCTTGTGCTTAATAATTTTATTTACTTGGCCCAGTGTCTTATAACATGTATTCTGTTAGCTTGCCAAATGCCTTATTAATCTGTTTTGTTTCTTCCTGATATCGTTTCAAATAATTCAGCAGTGTCACTTTTGCTTTCCTCTCCTTTGATATATGGATCAGTTCTTGGGGAGTTGGAAATTTTTGGAGACATTGTGTTGGTCTATCTTTTCATGTTTCTATATTTGGTTTATTTGTTTCATGTTTTGAGTCTTTTGAGTTGATTTGAGTGGATTGTCTTGTTGCTAGCATGGAGACCTCTCAGTTAATGTCTACTTTTCAGAGATATTTTCTTGGCATGGCTAACTATTGACCTTTGCCTCTATTCAAGTATTCAACTATCTTCATTTATTCAGAGGGAAATGTTGCTGCTTATTTGGCCCAGTACCCAGTTCTCTGGAAATGGGTTTCAGTATTGTTTATGACCCATGGGCAATCCAGAAATTGGCATGCAGAGAAAACAAGTTGGTAGCAATAACTATATCACCTTGGCTATAATAACAAAATCAGCATCAACAGTAACATCCAATACAAACTAGATATTGACAAGCCCTAAGAACCAATAATGTACCACTTTAACCATAGAAAGAAATCTGTGATTATAGCATAAACACTAAGATAAAAGTTACTGACCTACAGGAAATACGGAATGAACTCTTACCTCCAGTAACAAGGTAATAAGATATAGTATCCATAGATTCATAAAGCTTAATTGCTATACTAGTAAGGATAGAAGGTGTGGGGAATGGAAATTGAAACAGTAAATGGTGGAAGACAAGTAGAAGGTGATGAAAGTGACATAAAGCAGTAAAAGTACTAATATTATTAGAAAACAGTAACAAAAAAAGAAAAATAGAAACAAGAAAGAGTAAACTACAAAAAAAGAAAAAGAATAGAACTAAATAGAAACTGTGAGAAAAGGAAAAGAAAAAGGGAGGAACAAACTCAGCAATAAAAAGACAGTAACAATAATAGAAAGTAGAAAGTGTAACTCCAAACATCACAATGAAAAACTATAAAAGGAGGAAAACTAGGTAAAAAAAAAAATTCTCAATGAATAGTTTTCTTCCAGGACCTGCAATCTTTGGAATTCAGTAATTCACAATGCTTTCTGCCCCATTCCATAGCCTGTGGTTTTGTGAAGTAATCCACTACCTGCTCAAGAGGTCTCTCTGTTGTTAGCCTCAGCCACAGCTGCTGTCCAAGCTGAGTTACGTCTGCTCACACCGGTACTCTGGGGAAACACTCAGACCGCTGGTCTCTGCTAGATGCAGGGATCGAAGTGGTGCCTCAAGCAGGTTACTGGACTCAGTGCCGTCCGCTCCAGTTCCAGCCACCTCTGAAAGCCACACCTACCAAGTCTGGCCTCCCACAACAAAATGCAGACCCCTTGTTCTTACTGGCTTGAGCTTCTCAGGGGACCTCAGGGAATCTATGTCTAGCCCTTACCCTCTCCACATATCTATCTAGTGAGTCTGTCTCTCACTGAGTCTCAGAGTAACACTTCATTCTTGGAGTAAAGCCACAGTGTAGGTGTTCTGCAACTTAGTTTCATGTGATCAATCTCTTCCCATAATGGTTCCTAATTAAATTCTCTCTGGCAATACAGCAGGCACTATGCTGGATTTCCTCTCCAACTCTATCTTGCTGTAAAGAAGTCGTGCTCAGAGTAAAATCCCATGCCGTTTTTGCAGTTCATAATAGCTGTGGGCTCTGCTGGGGGCTAGTGCTGCTGGCTCACTCATTATTTTTCTCTGAAGCATCTAACACCTCAGGGCTTACCTGTTCTGTGGAGTTAGTCTCATCCCCAATAGGGTTGTTTATTTGGTAGTCTTCCTATGCGACCCTGTGGTGAGGGAAACCAAGGGACAGAGCTGCTTGGGAATTGATGGTTTGTTGGATGTGGCAGCAGGTCTTTCTCATTATGGCATTGTGGCAGGACCAGAATGTAGAATATTAACAACAGTAGTCAGCACACGTAGTCTACTCCTTTTATAAAAGCTTTACATGTTTAACTTAGTTAACAATTAGTGTAATGTCCCCTGTTTTACAACTAGAAGAACAGATTAACTACCAGTCCGTGATCATAGAGTCATTTGTATTGCCTTCAAGTTTACTGTCACATATATCTAATGTCAATGAACCATTACACCTGAGTTACTGTTCTTATACTTGCTTTTTCTTTGCCCTAGTTGTCTCTATTCTTTTTATTCATTTCTTCTGTCTATATTTTGAAAGCCCTAAAAATTTGGAATGCGGACACACACAAACACACATACACAGTCATTCATTTATTCATTTAGAAATGCACTTCTGCTGGGCATGGTAGTATATGCCTGTAATCTCAGCACTCAGGAGGCTGAACCCGGGTGATCACTGTGAGTTCAAGGCCAGCCTGGGCTACACAGTGAATCCAAGACCAACCTGCACTACAAGAGAGACCCTGTTTCAACAAAAAGAAGGAAGAGAAGAAAGAGGAAAAGAAGAAGGAGGAGAAAGAAAGAGGAGGAGCGAAAGGCAGATTTTGAAATACAGAGGATTAAGCTGGCTGTCCTCACTGGCGCCCCCTGCTGCCGATGCCGCAGTCACCTCAATCCTTCGGAGCAGCGCTTTGTTCTTGAAACCTTCTGTCTTCTCCTTTGTTTTAATCCTTTCAGACTTATCTTCTCCATGAAGTCTATGCAAAACTCTAATCCTCATATCCTTTCCTCCGGAATCCCATACCATGACATGAACTTCTAAACCATGTATGGCACATGATCCTGTCTAGGACTTTCTGAGTACTTGATCAATACACACAGTGAAATTTTTATTTTCTCCACATTTTTATTTCACCAAACTATAGCCTTGCATACAGCATAGCCCTACATTTCACAGTAAGGAGTAGAAGAATGAGAAAATGTTCCAGTTTTTGAGCAACCAGGATAGCACACCCTTTATTTTCTTCACAAAGATGCCAAATCATCACAATTATTTCTTAAAAGGTATTCAGTTAAAGTATGTCCCAAATGGATAAAATGTTCTACTAATGCTGTATAAATTATTTTCCCCACAAATAAACCAGATACTGACCAAGCTTTATATATGTGACTTTTATTTTTGAAAAGAGTGCCTTCCCAACCTGCCCCATTGGCAGAGATTTGCTCTTCTTCTCGGTGAGTCATCCTTTCATTATGATTCATAATCCACTTTACAGGGTCCCTTAAAATAAAAATGTCTTCTATAAGAACAATTTTGAAAGTAAAAACACTTTTGTTCATTTTCCATCAGCTGTAAATAGCTTCAAAGTGCTCACGGAAATATGTGGGTTTGACATCATCCTTAGAGACAGAGGACCAAGGGAGAAACAAAATAAATGTCTGCATGCTAATGGTCTCGCCATGTGCTCCTCAGAACAAAGCCACGGGCACTGAAGGTAAAAGGTTAAGATGCCCCTTTGGGGGAAACGCTCTAGAATCTACTGGAAATGGAAGAGTGACGCTGTTAACATGAAATATGTAGCCAGTAAACAGACATTATGCTGAACAGTGCACTGAGAATCGGTACTTCCGTTCTAGTGACAGAACTGTGGCACTGCTGTTTCTGTTGCCATCCCGAGCCACGCTGTATGAAATGAGAACTGGCCAACTAGCCCACGGCCAAGTTCTTTCCTCTGCCTATTTCTGTAATTATAGTTTTATTAGAAGACAGATCTATCCATTTTGACTATTGGATGCACCCACTTTCATGGTACAAAATTGAACAACGTAACAGAAACCATACAGCCTACAAAAAATAATTACTATCCTAGCCTCTGTATAAAAGGTTTACCAAATTCTAGAATAAAGTAGAGCACTCACAGTACTTCCTCTGAGATTTACTTGATGAATATCAGTCATCTCTATTCTTGTGAATGAATTTAAAGAATCAATGAAAAGTAGACTAAAAAATGTGTTTGTAATGAGTTACCTGGCACCTGTCATTGCCGCTATGCTTTCCACTATTACTTACTATTGATAAAAATTGTCAAGCATTTATATTGAGTACCCTTCGTTGAGCATTTTTTATGATGTCCTACCTGCAGCAACACATTCATTCTGAACAAAAACTCTTGCAGGGTCGGTACTGTTACAGTATAATCTCAGTGTTTATGTGTTACAGCTGGAGACAGAGAGCCTGAGCGACTTGTCCAAAGTTACACGCAGATGCCAGATAGACTCAAATCCATATCTCATATTCTCAACCCTGTGTTCACAGGACAACCTCACAGACAGGAGAGAGGCAAGAATATAGAAGACAGAGTCTGTAAAAGCCAGTCTCGGCAGCAGATTTTTCTAAATAGCTGTGCCTGCTTTACAGATAAAATATGCACAATGCAATGGACATTTATTTTATGACTGTAGTAGCTACTAGTAAATGTGCTGTTAAAATGGGTTTTATTACCCACCATTTTCCACAAATGATGAGAAGAAAGGTTAAGTTGCTTTTCCAAGACCACATAATTAAAGTAAAAGCACAGTTTCTGCTTAATCATCCTACATAGTTTTATTCAGAAGTCCAGAAGATAAAACTCATGAACCTTCAAATAATTTTGTTAATTCCACACTTTTAATATAAACAGATATCCAAGAAGTATTAGATATTTAAGAGGATATTCTAATGTACAAACAAGCTTTGATATAGAAAACATCAGAAGTTGAAGATCTTGAAAGTATCCATAATTATTACAATTTCAAAAAAATAAGATGTCTTATCCATGAAGCATATATATATATATATATATGATGTTGTTTTTTAAAAATGGGAATATTCAAAGTAATGAGGTAGGGTTTTAAAAGTAAAGATATGAACTTAAAATAAATTCAACAGAAACAGAGCAAATAAAAACAAAAATAAGGAAATGAAAATAACAGAAAAAGGGAAATATTACAAGATTAGGACAGTCAGTGTATATTAACAGAAATTAACAAATGAACAATTTAAGACAATTTTCAGAGCAGAGAGTTTAAGTATTCAAAATGAACAGAGTCTACTGAGCTCCTGGCACACAAAGGCGAAAGAACCATGTCAATAGGCGTTATCATTTAAAGCAACAAAAACGGCACAGGAACTGGAGTACTTCCAGAGTAAAACAGAAAAGAAAAGAAAAATAAGCTCATATTTAAAATATTTTATACCAGGACAACTTATAATTTCTCAGCCATATCAGAAGCTTTAATAAAATGGAGCAAGTTATTCTTTACTTTCCTCCATGAATTGTAAGTTCCAAGGGCAGTGTCAAAGCTTTTGCTATGATTTTCACATTGCCAGTTTCTTTTTGTGCATCTAACAATTTTGGCTTGGCTATTTTAATCCTATCTTTTTGTTATAAAAAGTTTTATCTGTCCTTTCTTCAAGGTTTATTAAACTGCCTTTTTCATTATATACTCTTTTGTCCCTTTTTAATAATTATGTGTTGAATTCTATTTGAATATTAGTAAGGTCACCTCAATTCCATACATTTTTACCTCTGTGTGCTTATCTTTTAGAGCTTTGCCATCTCAGGATTTTTCAACAGTTTAGTTATTCTGTTCTAGAAACTGAGCTTCTGCATACTGAAAATATTTAAATATGTATTTATCAATGTAAAAAGTTTAAAAATATTCAGTAGTTAATATATTTTTTCAAATTCAACTATGAAAGAAATGAAAACTTTAGTTTTAAAATTCATAATAAAGTATACCTATTAACTTGTTTATAAAGAAGCTTTCTAAAAAGTTTTAATGAGCGAGTAAAAGATCTTATTATTGTTTTAGAATAATGATTCTGGAACTAATGAGGATACAATGTACATTTGAGAATTGTTTTTGGAGGGTGTTACAATTCTTGCTAAGGAGGAATTATAGTAGTTTAAGCCAGAGATGATAATTGCTTGACCTAAGGCAGTTAGCGTGGGGTTTCAGACATGATTAATTAGATAAGAGACTGGGTGAGGTGCCAGTGGACACTTGTCCAATGTTGTGGTTTTATTGTGAACAACTGGAGGGTGATAATAGTATTATCAGAGGAAATGAAGGATAATTACTGTCCATATATTCATTTGAAGTATCTCACAAACTAGAACTGTACCTTAGAGTGTCACATACAGTAGTCCTTCAGAATCCATGGCTGAGCGATTGCCACGGACCCAAAACACACACACACACACACACACACAACTTCCTGTGGTTTCTAAAATCTTTAATGCCCGAATTCCTCATGTAAATGGCACGGCATTTGTTTGTAAGCTATGCATGTCCTCTTACACGTTTGAATCTCTAGATTGCTTGCAATATCTAACATAAAGCCTGCAGTGTGTCAATTGCTGTCATTCTCTATTGTTTAGGAAATCATGACAAGAAAAACGTCTGAATATGTTCAGCACAGTTGTATTTTTAAAAAATATTTGAATACACAGCTGGTCAAATATGTGGATGTGGAACCCATACACAGTGTGGCCCAAGCGTGGAGACGAGGACAGTGATGGCTCAGTATTAGAGCGAAAGTCCCCTCTAGTCCTGCTCTGACTTAGCGCCTGGATCACGCCAGACTTTACCCTGACTGAGCCTGTTACTAAACACTCATTCATGACCCAGTTTCTCTTCAACTTTTCCCTGAGTTCAATGACTGAGATGCCTCCTCTAACCCTGTGGTCCATTGAAGTTTATGCTACCTATTGATTCGTGCTACGGTCTGAATGTTTGTACCCAGCCCCAAGTTCACTGAAACGCTAACACTCAAAGTGATGGCATTAGAAACGGGGCTTTGGGAAGGTGCATACATCGTGGAGTCGGGGCCCTCAGCAGTGGAAATGGTGCCCTCACCCACAAGTCCCGAGGGAGCTTGTTTGCCCCTTCTGCAATGTAAGGACACAGTGGGAAGTGACCATCTGTGAATCAGGAAACAAGTCCTCACCTGAAACCAAATCTTTCAATGCCTGATCTTGGAAATCTCCGCTTCCAAGACTGTGAGAAATAAATGTCTACTATTTTAAAGCTGTTCTGCTGTGGCATTTCATTACAGAAGCCTGAATAAAGGCATCCCCAAACCCTAACGCCTCAAGTTTACAAGTTTCTTGTTACCTCCTCTCCTACATCAGTTAAGATTTTCAGGTACAAACAACAAAAGCTGTCTCTGGAAAACACATTCAGTGGTATAATAGTAATAGGTACAAAAAAGACTAAATAGCAAAATAAGAGAAGCAGGCTCAGAAGAGAGTCAGATCTCCAGGGAAACGGGCAGTGAGAACCATGACCCCCACCCTTGGAAAGGGCTGGCTGCGATTTGCCTTCTAGTTCTGCCACAATGAATCTGCAAAACACCAAAACCACTAAGCAGAACCTCAAAACCATCTCCAAGGTATGGATTTCACTGCTGCTACTGTGGATAATATTGAAACTCGTCTGTACCTCCTCCCCCAGGTTTAAGTTCCCACAGGAATGTCTGTGGGACATGGCTAGGTTACTTACTGATGTGCTTGATGGCAGATATCGAAATAGATGCAATCGTTTTCTTTTGCTCCCTCAGTGAGGGGAGAACTCAGAATACCACTTAATTATCCAACAAATATTAATGACGTATATAATGTGTTCCAGTTCTGGGCACTGGGGTATAGTAGTAAACAAAAATAAGAACCTACTTATAAAGCAATGGCTTAAGAAGAATTTTGGCATGACTTTGTCTGAACCCAGTTTTCCAGTCTACTATGAAACACGGCAAAGACTCAAACTCTAGACAAATGAAAGGTAGATTTTTCTAAAATCCATTTCCTTAAGAATTTAAGTCATCTGCAGAATTTGAGAGAATAATAACAATAAGTCCTGAGTTTGGAAAACCCAAAGGGCAGTAAACTCCCTATTTAACATCTCAGAACCACACTTTTAATGTGTTTCATTCGCTCCATTGACTCCATACTCCATGGCAATTCAACCCCATACTTGGATGCGATCAAAATTTGAACCAGCCAAAAATATTCCTTGTGAATCTTTGACAATTTCTTCTTCTAATTTTATAGAAAGGAACAAACCTTCAAATATTCTAGAAATAGCTGATACTTATCTGCACAGATCTGAAATTTCCATGGGAGAAAATATTCACCTGCAAGCTATCTCTTGCCCAACTGCAAAGAAACATATTGTTGATTGATAATCAAGTCAGACCACTCAGTATTCACTACACAACACAGAGGACAAAGGCGTAAACTGTTCAGTGTGGGAGTTTGTAGCTTCAGACCTTGGAAGCACAAAGGGAGTGGGGGAAATTGAAGGACTTGATCCTAAAATCCACAATAAGCAATGATGTATCCCAAAGAAACAACAGAATGAATGAGCTCAAATATAAATTCAGTCTTATCTATAACAGCCTTAGGTATCTAATGAGTAAGTCGCTTTTGGAATATAAACCTAATTATCTCAGTCACTTTCCTCATTGCGGGGACCTGCAACTTCAAGGCAGAAAAGTTGGCGTTGGCTCACAGTCTCAATCCAGGGGCTCCCAGCAGGAGCGGCACGGTAGAAGGGCCTGGGCCGAGGTCAGCCACTCAAATCATGGCAGCCAGGAAGCAGACAGTGAGGGGAGGGGCCAGGGAGAGGGCCTGCCCCCACCTCAGGCTCCCAGTGACGGTGATCTACCTCTTCCAACCAGGCTCCACCTCCCAAGGCAGCCCCAGCTCTGCATTCGTCAGTGGATTGATGCACTGAAGAGTATACCTCCCACCGTCCAATGGCCTTGTGGAAACTCAGCCTCTGAGCATAGGAGTCTTGGGGGAAATTCTCAATCCAAACCAGAACAGTACACAGCACAGCTGTCTTGCCTATGTGGGAGAAAGTACTCCGGCTTTGAAAGAACTCTCTTTACAAATGGATTTCCAGATTGCAGCTTTTCACCCTCCTTTGTTTTCAGACTGGTCTTACGAGAGTTTTCAGCCTTATGTGACAATCAAACCCTTTGAAACAGAAAAGGTTTCCTAGACCCAGGTGTCGAAGTGACAGAAGAGACTCAAACCATGACAACCATGCCATGGAAGAAATATCAGTCTCCCAGGAAACCTACTCTGAGCAGAATTATTACTCCTTGACCACAGAAAATATTCCTGTACAACTCACAAATTTTCACTGGTGGCAAGATCTTCATAAGCTACTAAACTTTATAAGCTACAGACAAATAAGGAAAAATGTGAAGCTAATTCATTAATTCATTCAGCAAATCATTATGAAAAGCCAAACCCCAGGCAGGAGCTGCTCTAGCTGACTATACACACACTAACAAAACTGACCAACGCCTTGCTCTTGGGGACTGACAATCTTACAGGAGAACAGGCACTAACATAAAAATGAAACATGCAGACTTGAGTGGCATATATCTAGGTCTGTGGCAGAGGGATTGGGGACTTTGAGGATGAAGAGCGGTGGATTGAGGGGAATACCTAAGAGGGGTTGAAAATGGAAGGCGATTGAGAAGAGCTGGCCTGGGAACAGACCTGGGAAGTACTGGAGGAAGCCAGGGAGCAAGCCATGTAGGCACTGAAGGGAGACAGAGGAGGTGGGACCGGAAAGTCCCACAACTGCTCCAGACTCGTGGGTCTAACAGTAGGAGGCGCTGGGGGCCACCTGGAGCAGCTCTGGCTGAGTGAGTGGGCAGGAGGGCGGCAGGGCTCAGCTCAGGCAGGGAGAGGGCCGGCACTGCCAGGGCTGTGCAGGCCGAGGTGAAGATGTGGAATTGACACTGAGTGAGCTGGGAAGAAGACAGATTCATGAAGCAATGTGACTTCTGGTACAGGGGACAACTCTGAAGCCCTGTGCAGGGATACCAAGAGCTCATCAAATAGAAGCCTCTACCAAGAAAATAGTGTTACTGTGTGCTGTTTAATGAGTTATCACTGATTCAGATTGTTTAATTAATTTTGATAGTCTTACATGTTTTTAGTAAATGTCCTGGTTTTTTTTTTCTCAGTTGCCACTGATGCAATTATTTTCTATCCTCCAAAAATTCTATTGTTCTGATTTGATTTTGATTACGTAGAGCAGGAAAAGAAAGAACAACAGCAACAACAAAAACTACTGCAAAGGCTGCTTCTCTAAATACTGTGTATCTGTAGCGAATCCTGAGAACAATAAAGAGCATTTTCTTTGCTTTCCACTCTGAAGAAAATATCACAAATGTTGAGGATGTGTGGCCCAAGAAAGGAAGACTAATAGGTCAATAGGTAAATGATATGCGTATCCTAAAAACCTCAGCCATCCTACACGTGGTATACGTGGGAAGATGCATCTCTCTTCTCTGTATGGATTTACTCTTCAATAGATGCTCTGATGGCAAAACTTCACCAGCTCACTCCCAGGAAGGAGTGTTCAGGCCAATGGCATTCTGCTGGCCACTGTGCCCCCAGTCAAGCCTGTCGGAGAGACATCAGGAATTATGGAAAATTGTAGGACAGGTCCTCTTTCCCAGCCAGTGAAGTTCGCTCTCATACAACTAACAGCAGAGCCTCTGTGCAGAAAGAGACAACCTATAAAAAGTGGAACTGAAAAACTGCAACACAGAAATCAGACCTTCCTATTAGTATTTGAAATCTTGCTTTAAGCTACCAGTAAGGCAGTTTTCTTCTCAATTTCTCACTTCATGTAAGTCGTAAAACTTATTTTCTTAAGCATTGGAGGGACCAGCTTTTCTGACATTTTAAACTGGAATTATGCAATGCATATATATTGAGCAATCTTGAAACATGTCTTGAAGCAATTCTGAAGCATGTCTTCTCATCCAGAGACTAGAGAAGTATATACTAATCTCCACTCAAACACAGAAAGAAATAGAAACTCAGAAACCTGGACTTAGGGTGGAGCCCTGGGAAAGGAGCTGGACACAGACACACAACCGGATTGGTGTGGGTTTCAGAGCCCAGAAAAAGCAGGAACTCTGGCTTTTATAAACTACATAGAAAGTCCGGGAGAAGAATCGAGTCACAGAGCCAGTTAGCAAGCCAGAACACAACAAAAGGCAAATGATCAAAAGGCCTCCACATTTTAAACTGATACTAAAACTTTCAGCCTTGGGAGAGGTCACCAAGGGTGGGGGCTTAACTGCAGGCTCTGGCGGGTCACCTCTGGAGTCCGTACAGCTGGATAGGAATTACTGAAGGCACTGAAGAGACAAGAGTGCACTCGACAAGATAAAACATTCAGTTATGTATCCAGGCCAGCTAAAATATTCAGAATTTAGTAGACCTTCAAATCCCCAAGGCAACGTGACTTTGAAAAGAGGAATATCTTCATGTAGCAAAACACTCCTATTGATGAAATGGTAATTCTCTATGACCTATAACTGAATCACTGAGAAAAATCAAAGTACAAGATGAGAGTTGTATTTTTCTACTTCTCACCCAATTACCCATTCCCACTCTAATGTAGAGTGTTTGGCCTTGGTTGCTTTGCCATAAAAATAAAGAAGTGCTCCAAACTTATTATAAATGTGTTTGGGGTTAAGGAAAGGGGTGAATATTCTAATGATAGTGCTACACAGAGAGAATCTCAAAGTCCATTTGTTCCACAACTACTAAACCAGGCTAAGACAAAATTGTGAGATGAAAGAACTTATCCAAGTCGTTCTCAAAGTGGATCCTTGGAGTGGCAGCGTTAGCCTCGCCTGGGGACTTGCTAGGAAGATCTCCTGCCGAGGAAACTCTAGGCAGGAGTTCAGCACTTGTATTTTAACAAGACCCCCAGGTAATTCCAGTTCACCCTGGAGTTCGCAACCCACTGCATTAGCCCCGTCTCTCCTTGGATGAAGTCCCTGAAGCCTCCTGCTGACCACGCAGCCGTGATGATCTTCAGAGTACATAATGGCCATGGATCAGAGGACAGTAGAAGCCCACGTCACAATTTGATGGAGTCTTTCGTTGTGTTCAGTTTTATAAATCAGTGGTGTATCAGTCAGTGTTTTACTAGAGAAACAGATACAACACGAGATACACAAATGTATAAGAAATCACAGGACTGGCTTACGGTGGTCAGCCACAGAGTTGGATGAGGGAGCGTGCGGAGGGTGTCTGCACTGGAGGCCGAAGGACTCAGTCCCAGGTCTGAAACTCACTGCAGTGTGTGCGCAGTGGGTCTGCAGTGGAAGGCCGAAGAGCCCAAGGTCACAGCCAAAGCGTCCGCGCTGGAAGCCAGGAGATGACGTCCCTGTAACCTGTCCAGAAAACCTCCAAAAGGTAAACCCCAATTTATTCAAAGTCCTTGAGAGAGTCATTATGCTACTTAATTGTTCTGCGGCTCTGTGCTTCCTTCAGATTTAAAATAAATGATGACGGGCTCGTATAATGCCAAATGATGCGATCTGATGGGAAGAAGGGCTTCCTGCGGTTATGGCAAACATCCGGAAATGGAATTAACATTAGCAAATAGAAAGAAAAAAAGGAGGAAAGAAGGAAGATGGATGCATTCCCGCCAAGGGAAAAAGAGCTGAAATAATTTGGCCAAGCCAAAGCCCGGTTGTGCTGGGGAATGTGGTCTTCGCGGTAACGGTGCTGCCGCTGAGAGCCGGCCGCAGACAGACCGGGCGGGTGCTAGTGCGCAGCGGTCTGCGTCGTGTGAAGATGCACAGGCCCGGCTGTAAAAATGTTGGCTTATTTTTAATTTTAGGTAGAAACATATATTGGAAACATCCGTTAGAGACTTAAGCTAGAAATTGAATACTAACTTCACCATAAAGCTGTAAGAGTAATAATAAATGCTCACATTCGAAGGGATTTTAGTGACCACAGGTTTTAACTTCCCAGGCAATGCAAAGAACCCTTTTCCAGCATCTCTAGGTTGAAGATTTATTGGAGCAAGAAGCAGTTCAAGTTCTTTTAAGAAAGATTCGCCAGCAGAAAGCATTGCGGTACTTTCAGCCGGTGCATTTGCCTCGCTGTATCACTTTGTCAGCAATACCTCCAGGCCAGGCACCTCACAAAGTCTGGCCACAAGTGAACTTTCTTATAATAACAGATAAAAGTAAAAGAAGGGGCCTCTGTGTTCGCAGTCCATTGCCAAGAATCACTTTATTTTTATGCAATTTAGCTATAAATGGCTGTAACTTTGGGGTATATACGTGGCTGCCTGAGGATTAGTGGTATTTTAGGAGCTCTAATCAATCCCCTGACACTAACTTTCTCTTTTCTAAAACTGTATTTTAATGCAACATCATGAAATATGTGATACTGTTCATGGATTACATTTCCAGATAAATAAATTTGTCAGAGACAAGGTCTCACTATGTTCCAGGCTGGCCTGAGCCTCTGTAGCCTAAGGCAGCCTGGAGCTAGCAATTCTCTTGCCTCAGCCTTCCAGAGTGCTGGGGCTACAGGATAAGTTTTTCTGCTAGTAGTAACACTAAAGTATTTTAATAACATTCATTCTAAATGTAATCATCAAATTATGCTTTGAAACATTTTGCCCTATCAATGGAGGAGGATCTGCTAGCTGCATCCCCTTAAAAATAAAACAAAACATCATGTCTTTCCTGACATGAATTTATTGTGTGACATCAGTAATAACTCCTGTCTATTCCGTTCATCTTTTTCCAACAGAAAGTGCATAATGAAATGTTTCATGGCCTCAAATGGTCAGGCCTCTTTTTAAAAGCAACAGTAACTAAAACAGTGATAACAGAAAAAAGAAAGAAAGAAACCAACAACTTTGTTGCACAGAATAAATCTTGGGGGACTTGTTTCCTTAAGGAATTTTGGGACAGAAGTCCAAGACCGTTAGTCATGCACTACTAGACTCAGTATGCATAAGTGTCAGGTTAATGACTTTATGTATTTATCCATCCATCCATCCATTTATCCCCTCCATCCATCTAGGGCCTATCATAAATCCAGGTGCTGTGAACACAGCAGAAAACGATGCCCATGCCCTGAAATCTCACAACCGAGTCTGCTGGTGCAGATGAATTTTAAGAAAGTATTTATTTGAAAGACTCAGAGTCAGGTGCTCAACCTAAGGGCCGCAGTATGCAGAAGGGCAAGTGTTTGAAGAATCAGCCCCCAGGCACACTGTCTGTGTTGTGCGAACCAATAACTGAGCACGAGTGTATGAAGAAGAAATGCCGAAGTTTGGTTCTCCAAGGGCAGCATCGCTCTCCTTGCTGCTGCGGTGAATCAGCCTCGCTCATCCCGAGTGATCCATCAGCTCCCATGCTGTTCGAGAGGAAGGAACTAATAGGAAGAAGGGGTCAATTGTTTGTCTGTCTGCTTCGTGTCTGACAATAGCACGAACCTCCTTGTAAACCAAATGTGCCCTGAAATTTTGGGGACAATGGGAGTTGTCCATCAGATGTTTAAGAAAGAGATAATGGACTTGTTGCTAATAAATAAGTGAAGGATTTGTGGCTAAAGTTTTTTAAAATGAAGTGATTATATACTTGGACCATGGAAATTATTGGAGCATAGAAGTTATTATTTCAACATGAAGGCTTGCTGTGTGGCAGTTACTATGGTAAGAACTGCACGTACATTATATTTAGCCCTCCAAAAAATCCAACACAATAGATAGTAGTTTTCTTTAATAATTTGTAATGTGCCACATACAATGATAGTGTGAGCCATATCTAATGGAAGCTCAGTAGTACTATAAATCAGTTCATGGCTGCTTCTTACTAAGTTAAGAGGCTTTATTACATATAATGCAACTATATTAAGTAAAATCTGCATGAAAATGAAAACCCTTCTGGAATTAAGATGTGTTATGTACATGTACTAATTTCCAACAAGGAGTGTAAACATTATGTACCATACACATGTACTAATAAAATTTTAAAAAATGAAAATATTTTTGCAATGACTCAACTTGTCACTGTGCAATTTACTCATGTAATAGATCGATTGTCACATGGAGCCCTGGCAGTCTAAGATATTTGACATTCATTATGATGATGGACAAAATAACTTTGTTCCTTCCATAAAATAGGTTTCCTTGGTTCCCACATCTTAAACTGCTGTCTACAGTCGGTCGAGTGGACCGTGGCGCTGGATCTTTTGCGTGCTGGCACGCGCCTCTGTAAGCCACAGGACTTCCTGAGCTCTGCAGCCTGAAGTATCAGGAGATGTGAGGCGTCCACGCAGCGTGAGGACAGAGCCCCCAGGACTTCCATCCCAGGCAGCTGCTCATCTTGGGGGTATGATTCTTTATGATAACAGTAGAGAATACACATGAATAGTTATATGACATTCTGTCTAAACTTCTTAGTAAAAGATTTTTCCTTGAATTAATCTTGAAACAGTAAACTGTTCCTTTGTGTTTTGTAAGGTTTTTTTTGTTTTGCAGCTTTATTGACATATAATAGGCAAAACTTTTATATAATAGACTTGTAGAACATTCTATTTTTGTTTATGTATACATCATAAAATGACTATAGTCATCGTGTATAGTCACTTCACATATGCTTAGAATCCCTAACATATATTCCTTTAGGAAAATCAAGTGTGCGATATGTCACTATTAGCTGGAGTCTCATGTGGCACATTAAGTCTTCAGAACTTACTCATTTTGAAACTGCAAATGTCTGCCCTTTAGTCACATCTCCCGTTTCTCCTGCTCCCTGATCCCTGATGGCCACCCTTTTTTCCTCTCTTTTTGTGGACTGTCTTAGATTCCATATATAACTGAGGTCAGGTGGTGTTTGCCTTTCTGTGTCTGGCTTAGGACACTTAGCATAGTCTTCCAGAATTCAGCCATGTTGAGTAAAGGCAGGATTTGTCTGTTTAAGGCTACGTGATTTCACATCTTCTCTATGGTATCATGTATACCCTTTTTCTATATATCACATTTTCTTTATCTGTTCATCTGTTAGGGGACATGCATATTGCTTAGGTTGATTCTTTTTCTTGGTTTTTGTGATAATACTGCAAGAAGTTTGAGAGTGCAGACATTTCTTTGATGTCCTATCTTCATTTTCTCTGAATGTGTACAGTAAAAGTTCTCTCTCTGTATATATATATGTATATAATATCTTTATATATTGGTATAACAATATATATTTTCCATATTATGTATCTACGTGTATTAGTGTAGGAATAGATTAATAAATGTAACCAAGGAGGTAACAGATTCATACAGTAAAATATATAAAATGTTAATAAAAATACTTGAAGAAGACATAATTAAATGCAAAGATAATCAATGGTCTTGGATTCAAAAAAGCAATACTGTGAAAATGTCCATAATGTAATGGGTATTTTACCATGAGTAAGGTTACTGACTCCTCTGTAGCTTTGTACTAATAGTATTAGGGGATCATATGGTTGATGAACTAGAATTACTAGTTCTATTTTTAATTTCTTGAAGAACTTTCATATTGTTTTACATAATGACTGTACCAATTTGTATTCTTAAAAACAATGTATGAAGTTCTGTTTTCTCAAAATCACTCACCAACATGTTACTTTTCATGTGAAAATAGCCATTTTAATTGTTGTGAGGTGTTATCTCTTTATAGTTTTCATTTCCATTTCCCTGATGATACAAAGTTGATCATCTTTTCATGTATCTGCTAGCCATTTGTATGTCTTCTGAGAAATGTTTATTCAGATTCTTTGCCCAGTTATGAATATTAATCCCTAACTGAATTTTCTAGCTTGAAAATATGTATTTTTTCCAATCTGTGGATTGCCTTTTCACTGTGTTGATTATTTCCTTGACTGTAAAGAAATACTTTAGTTTGATGTCATTCAACCTATTATTTTGAGTTAGTTATGTGTTTTTATTTTAAAGCCCCCAAAACTCATTGACAAAGAGTTGTCCCCTTATGTTTTCTTCTGAGAATTTTACAGTTTCAGATCATAAATGTTAGTCTTCAGTCCACTTTTAGCTGTGTGTGTGTTTACGGTGTAAGCATGCTATGCATGCTCTTTTCTTGGTTTAGTTTCTTTGTCTTTTGGGTTTTCTTTTTCTTTTTAAATTTGATTGTCTATTTGCATGTGGATATCCAGTTTTCTCAACAACTTCTGGAAAAAAGTGTTCTTTCCCTATCAGTCTTTGAAAGAGTTTGAAAAGAAGCATATTCTTACTTTCAATGCTTGACAAAATTTATCCATGAAGCTATCAGGTCCTGGACTTTCATTTAATGAAAATTTTTGGTCATTGTTTCTATCTCCTTATTTGTTATTCATCCCTTCCAGGATTTTCTGTCTCTTTAAACTTCAGCATTAGTAGGGAGAATGCTCCTAAGAATTTATTCATATTAAAATGTATTCTTGTGGTGTACTTGAGCGTAAATAGGACGACAAGGTCCAGGACTTTAGAATTTAGCGGGACCCCTGCATTTGCTTCCAGGATCCTATTAAAGAAAAAACCTCAAATTTTTGCATGGGATTACTTTTTAATGCACAAGGCTATTTACTTTTTACATGTATTTTTTCTAAATTTTCAGACATGTCTGAATCTATATTCTGTGGTATTAGTGCCTTCTGGTCCTTACTTTTCAAGATAAATCAACAACTTTATTTAATGTTGTATTCTAATTCCAAATATTATAGGGAAGACCCTGGCTTAAAAACTTCATACTACTTTCTATAAAACAGACTTCATCAAGTGTAAGACAGCTATTTCTTTAGTTTTCCCATCTGCATCCAAGAAGACAAAAAGACAAAGACTAAGAATTTTCTACTTTCCAACCCCAGCTAGATGACATATTATGGTAAGATGGACCATAGCTATTTACATTAAGGCCTATTCTAGTGAAAATCCTTTTACAACTAGACTACAGACATAGACCCCTGGAGATCACACACTAACATTATAACCTCTGTTTCTATAAATTCTAGGAAGGGTAGAGCCAGTTGATCTCATTGAAATGCATTACCTTGATCTCTTAGGAGTTAGCAAACATAATTTAAGTAATATGCATGCAATGACAGTAATTCTTCTGTTTTTATAAATTTAACCAACATTTTTTCACTAATTTCACACATATTTATGGAAAACTAGTGGGTATTGGTTATTGTCTGTGATTCTGAATATATAGAATAACCAAGACAATGTTCTTAATCTCAAGCAATTGATGCTGATGTTCATGTGGGAGGAAAAGTCAATATAATTAATCTTAAAATTTTGGATTTTGATAAGGTCTGTGAAGAAAATAAAAATGATTAACAGTACATGGAGAGCAGGCCTGAGAGTGAGGGGCTCCTCAAGTAGAGCTGTCAGGAAAGGCCAATTTGAGGGAGTAGGTCAGATCTGATTTAATTTTAAACTTTAAGCTAGCATTTGGTCTAAAGTAAAAAAATAAAGGAACGTTTTTCAGAAATGAAGTATATAAATGAGCCTCATAAAACTCAAAAGAATTAGAGGTAATTTCAGAGACAAGGCCCACTTGTTTTGTGTTACAATGAAAGCTAAGGATGTGTGTGTGCTTTTAGCAGACTTAACCATATTGCTAAGTTCATTGGGCATGTTTAGAAGTTCTAGGAGTAGGCAGAGACACTTTATGCACATGAACTAATTCATTTTTGAACTAAAATACTTGCTAGGAGATATCCTTAAACCTTTTTCTCTTAGGACACATGCAATAGAGGTTTTTTAAATGATAAAAGATAAAAAGTAAAATCAAATTACAAATCACTAATCTAAATTTTTGCCCAGGAAGATACATACTTTCTGTCTCAGTCATCTCCTCTCAGGAAAATAGGATTTGTCATGTTGTATTAGAGCACTGTTCTAATACATGCGCAATACTGATTCTAGCACTAGCCAAATATTTCCTTCATCGTACAAGGAGCAAACACTCCCACAAGAGGTTGTTACAACTCCTGTGCTTTAAACTGCAGCCAGAAGACCACCCTCAGCTGCATCCATGAACCACTGGACTGCCGTTTTAGGTAAAGTGCGTTTTATCCACCAACTTTCAGACCCTTTGCTTTATAGACCACGTCTATGTGAATATGACTACATCTCCCGGCTTCAGCTATCCTCCAGAATCATTTGCCGTTTCCCAACATCTGTGCTCTTGCCTGGTTCTAGAGAGGATGCAGAAAGAGCAATCAGTTCCAGAGCATGGTGTAGTTGAGGCAGGAATCACATCCGTCATTTAGGAGGCCACGTGCAGGTATGGCCTTAAAAAGCAAAAATCATTGTTTGCTCTACCATGTTTTACAAGAGCTGCATCTTGTGACTTGCTGCACCCCTGTGAGCCTTTAGAGAAAGTAAAATTTTCAGGTCAAAGCAGTGAGAGAATCAGGACCCTACTCCTGTAAAGAAGTGATTACCAGTAGAATCTTTTCACACGCATCTGTGGTTGTACCTTGCATACTGACGCATCCTGACCATGCTATTTTTATCTCTAGTATTTTTTTCTACAATATAAGTTGTCAATAAATGCACATTGGTCAAATTTGCTTTTTAATGAAAGAATTCAAAACAATTTTTATGATAGCAATGTATTTGACTTTGTTATATCAAATTATATTGGACTTTCTATTTTCTTACTTTTCTGTTTTTTCATTCCTGTTTGCCTTCTTCCTATTGATTTTCTTCTTTTTTTCCCTTTTGTAGGTTTTTAAATTATAAAATGTATTATTGCACTAGAAATTCTAATATGTATTTTACTTAAAGTTTACAGTTGATAATATTTTTACTTATAATTTAAACCATATGGATATTAGGATGCTTTAACTCTCATCCCAGATTTTTCCATTATATTCTAATCATTATTATTTTAAAGTTGTCCTGTTTAATCTTAACTCTAGGAATTAGAAATGATCACTAATTTATACAATCAATGCTTATTTATAGTTTCTCACACAGATCCCACTTTTTGCTCACTATTCTTTCTTGCATTTTAGGTCTTCCTTTTGTAATCATTTTTATTCTTCCTGAAGTGTGAATTTTTTGTGTTTCCTTTCGCAGTGAGTATGTAACAAATTCACATCCTTTGGATAAAAAATATTTCATTTTAATTTCCATTTAAAAATATCCTTGTTAGTTGTAGAACTCTAGCCTTTCCAGGATGCAAGTTTATTGCATTTTTGAAGCTTTTTTTAAGCACTGGTTTGGTTTTGGTTTTGGCTTTTTTTATAGACTATTTCATGTCAGTACTAAATTTGCATAGAGTTCAGTGTCTTGCTGTGATCTTATCAGAGTGAAGTCTAGTTTAAACAGTTTGATGCAACAGAAACCATAACGATAGATAAATATTTCATGGAACTTGATTTTGAAGAAAATGTGAAAAAGAAAAGTAAGGTGAAAGACACAATGGGTCTAGAAGAGTTACTTTTCATAAAATAAACACATTTGAGCTAAGCCAGTCTTTCTCTGAAATTACAGCCTATTCTCAACATATAAAACATGGGGAACCATTGTAGCATTTAAACTAAAAGTTTAAAAACTATATGAATGCATTTAATAACAACTTATTTAACTGTCTTTTGTTTAATGGTCACAATAATTTTATAGTTTATTCATTCACATAATGAATCTTTTACATCATTTGTTTTTTATATCAATTACATCGAAGAATCAAAAATGTAGAGGACGGCTTTCCTAGACTGAAAAAATTTTAGACAAGTATAAGGGATTTGTAAGTGCACATTAATTACTCTAAAAGAAGACTGGGTAAGAGCAGAGGCCATGAAAACGGAGGGCGGGGTCTCTCGTGAGCAGTAATCAAGGAGGGCACGAGGTGGGAAGCGACGTTCTTGCCCAGCCTTGAAAGACGAGCAGCTTGCACTAGCGGGCACAGAAGGGGGCTTGGAGAACAATGAAAGGTGACCTCAGGCAGGAAAGGCACGAGGGCTTTTGGATAATGGTTGGCATAATGCTGCCAGGACAGACCTGCCCGAGGTAGGAAGTGTACTGTTCTGTTCTGTTCTGTTCTGTTTGTTTCCACATGGTGCACATGTAATGATTTATTAAATACATCATTTACCTTAAAACATAATGATTTTGTAATGAATTTTACTGATTTGATTATCTTGACTGACATTTTGCTAGTAAGGAAATGAAATCTTTCTTTGAAAAATGCAATTAAAGCCAGGTATGGTGGCACATGCCTTTAATCCCAGCACTCCAGAGGCTGAGGCAGGAGGATTGTTGTGAGTTAGAGACAGGCTTGGACTACAAAGTGAGTTCAAAGCCAGTCTGAACTGCATAGTGAGACCCTGTCTCAAAAAATAGGGCTGGGGATTTAGCTCAATGGCATAAGCACCTGCCTGGCAGGAGCGAGATTGTGAGTCTGATCCCCAGTACCAAAAAAAAAAAAAAAAAAAAAAAAAAAAAAAAAAAAAAAAAAAAAAAAAAAAAAAAAAAAAAAAAAAAAAAAAAAGAAGAAGAAGAAGAAAAATGCAATTAAAATTTTAAATTAAATTGTAAATCATCATATGGACAAGTATGCATAATGTATGAGTATGCAAATATGTCAAATCACTGTCTTTCTACTTCGGCTGCATTCCCAATAGACTTACAAAGTATTTCCAATTGTCAAAACTTTCATTTTCCCTATAAATATGCTCAAATTAGAAGCATCCAAAGACTGTAGTTTTCTCAAGGATAAATATAAATGAAGATCTTGTCTTCCAGTTCCACAAACCAAATATTTATCTTGAGCACCAAGAAACAACCATTCTAACCAATATTTAGAGTGAAAATAAATACCCATATTATCCTTTGAAATAAACAGAACAAAAACATTTTTCGGGATCCATTTCTAGGACTCAGATCTGACGTGAGCTGTTTAGCACTGAGCGCGGTGCTGAGGAGCGCCCCCTGCAGGCAGCACTAAGCGCAGCCTCTACCCAGGAGTCAGGAAGCCTGCGGGACCTCAGCGCTCCGCAGCCCTCGCACCCGTCAGTGGGGAGAACTGTTAGGGGTGTTGCCTGCCCTCCGTGGCTACTCATCACTACTGAAAATAAGTACTGGCAACTCAGTCCTTAGTGCTGAGGGGCTCTGGACACTAAGGCTTTCTTCAGCTTCAATTTGTGACACGTGTTGATTTTGTTGTTGTTAATCTTTGAAGCCTAATGCAATCTTGTGATTCTCCCTCACTCTTCTCAGCTGTATCCAAGAGGTAAACTAAGTACTGTGAAGCATTTCTAGTTCAGTGAGATCAAAAGAAAAAAAATGTCGTTATGTCGTTAGCAATAAAATCTGTCTGTGAATCCTGCCGTAATAAGCCAGCCACAGCACTCCTACACATGTTAGATTTTGAATGGTGCTGGGCAGCCTGTTTTTGTCACTTTTATTGCCTCCCAATGGGACATAGACAAATGACCACAGCTCATTTAACTGTCTCAAAATTATTTCAGAAAAATGTTGGAACTTTCTGAGGACTATTAAAAGGATTTAATTCAGTATGTTGACTGCACTTCGGTAAGGTAGTGTTCAATGGCTTTTAACACTGCTGTGTCAATTTTAACTGGGACTAAGCTGTATTTTCTATTTCCCAATGGGTAATTGCCAAAGCCTTGGTGGCTGTATTTGTGGGCCTGATTGAGGGCTCTGTAGCTGACAAGGAGCTGACTGCCCACACTTTGCCCTTTTGTGCTGAAGGTATTATCAACTGAGTGTGGTGGGGGATGCTGTTTGTGCCACATAAAACCTAGGTGCTATGAGAACTAGAACTCCACCAAAGAGCAAGCAGGAGCACCTGTTGTCCCCCTCATATTTAAAGGTAATCAATGACCATTTAGTGTGCTCTCTAATGCATGGTGTCTGGCCAGTTACATAAAATACAACTGCTTTGTGTGTATGTGAATAACATTTATTGAACTGTATTTGGTTTTTTAAAGCTAGAAAGACAATTTTTAAAGTAGAAAATGAAGAAAATTATAACTGCTAATAGAGATAATCCTGTCCCTGCCAAGAACATATAAAAGTCTGTATTTCCAAGTCAATACAGTTAAAATGTGTCAAGCTCCCAAGGAAATCTATGTATTAGAGTGGAGCTATAGAACCTAGGAGGCACAGGAACGAACAGCATTTGGAAGGAGATGAAAACCTCCGAGGGCAGCCAGTTGCTTCTGGTTAACAGAACTTGCATGGGGAGAAATCTCTGTGCTTTTCTTTTCCCTGACAGAAGGTTGAATTTTGATCTTTCCAGGCTGATAGGTATACCTACATCAAATAAACACCTGTGGAGGAGGACCGATTCAAGATTAGAGAGATCCAGAACACAGTGTGAGGAATGGAATGTAGAAAATATGGGAGAAAATTTGCCTATAAGCTAAAAGTAGAAGAAATGGATTGCCAAATATGGCACAAGGACCAGTGAGAAATAAGAGAGAGTAAGAAGTAACACTGAGCATGGTGTGAGCTGAAGGCCTGCACAGCATACTCCACCTAGCCGTGCAGCCTCGGTGGTCACTTGGGACCTGGTAGGGCCAGAGACTCCAATCAGCCAGGAAGCCTTTTCACACAGTGTGGGGCACATTGAAGGTCCACCCAGCATACTCCACCCATTTGGAGAGCCTCCAAGTGCCACCAAGAACCTGGTAAGCCCTGCCTAATGACCCCCTCTCAGCAGGGGAAACTCGCTAGAGTACAGACAGACATCCTCAACTCAGTAAACAACTAAGACTTTGCATCCAGATGCCCAGGGGAATACAGGAAAATGACAAAATGAAAGAGCACTATGTAGTCTCAAACCTCCAGCCCATCCCAAACAAGCCTAGGAGACATGGACATAGAAGGAAATGTAAGCCATACACCTGAAACTTCTGAAATGATAGCAACTGAAGTAAAGAAACAACTCCATGAAACTATAAAGGAACTCAGATCAGAAATAATCTCCCAAGTAAAACAAGAAATGATAAATATAATGAAAGAAATGCTGAACACACTTAAAGAAGACATAGTTAAAAAAAAAAAACAGAGGAGCACTGCAAAATGATGGAAACATAGAATGAACAATATAAGAAGAAATTAGAATGAATGAGATTCAAAGAGATATCCAGGAAATCAAAAATTCCATCAAAAGCTGGCAAAATCACCTCAATGAATGTGAAGATAGACTTTCAGACTTTAAAGTCAAGACTGCAGCTAGTGACCAAGAAAGGAAAGATC
Source organism: Dasyprocta punctata (assembly GCA_004363535.1). Classification (NCBI taxonomy): domain Eukaryota; kingdom Metazoa; phylum Chordata; class Mammalia; order Rodentia; family Dasyproctidae; genus Dasyprocta; species Dasyprocta punctata. The sequence goes on from RJWM01012763.1 coordinate 28,417, forward strand.
TTTTAAAACTAACAGCAACTCAGGAAATAACAATTCAACAGTTGCAAGATGATGCAAAGAAAAACAATATAAGTTGATAGGTGTAAACAAAAAAGAAGGTAGCAACGCAAATGATATAAAAAGACTATTTACAGAAATAGTAGCAGAAAATTTCCCAAATGTGGGAAAGAAAACTGACATACAGATAATTGAAGCATATCAAACTCCATTTAGCCATGACCAAAATAAACCTACACTGAGACATATAATAATCAACATCCCAGAAATTCAACATAAGAACAGACTATTAAAAGCTGTTACAGAAAAGAAGCACGTCACCTATAAAGGTAAGCCCATTAGAATCACAACAGAGTTCTCAACACAAACAATCAAGTCAAGAAGAGCATGGAGTGAAGTATTTCAAATCCTAAAGGAAAACGACTTCCAACCCAGACTGATGTACCCTGCAAAACTATCCTTCAAAACTGATGGAGAAATAAGATACTTCCATGACAAAGAACAGCTGAAGAACTTCATGACCACCAAACCAACCCTACAAAGAATACTGAAAAATATTCTAGATTGACATAAAAATAACTATGATTGGGGCTGGGAGATGGCTCAGCAGCTTAAGCGCCTGTCTGGCAGGTGCGAGCCTGTGAGTTCAATCCCCGGTGCTGCAAAAAAAAATAAAAAATAAAAATAAAAAATAAAATAAAAAAATAACTATGATTTCAAGTACACCAACAGAAAAAAACCACCAATCAGGGCAAACAGTTAAACAGAGGGGAAAGGTAAATAACCAACAGCAGAAAGATAACGACACAAATAAGCCAAAATACATCATGTGTGACCATTAATATGAATGGCTTCAATTCACCAGTTAAAAGAAACAGACTGGCAGAATGGATCAAGAAACAATATCCAACCATATGCTGTATACAAGAAACACACCTAACCCAAAAAGAAATTCATAGACTGAAAGTCAAAGGACAGAAAACAATACTTCATGCAACAGCAATGCCCGACCCCAAAAAAGAGAAGGGGTAGCTATTCTGTTTGCAGACAATGTAAACTTCAAGCTAAGAATGACCAAAAGAGATAAAGAAGGTCACTATGCATTGGTTAGGGAAAATTTTCAAGAGGAAAACATAACAATCTTAAATATATATGCACCAAATATGGGAGCACTCAGTTTTGTAAAAACAAATATTAATAGAAATGAAAAATCAAATAAGGAATAACATAATTATAATGGAGACCTTAACGACCAATTGACACAAAGAGACAGATAAACTAGACAAAAAATCAGCAAGGAAATAACAGAACTGAATCAAACTTGTGAACAAATGTACTTAGCAGATGTGTACAGTGTGTTCCACCCAATAACAACAAAATATACATTCTTCTCAGCTTCACACAGGACATTCTCTAAAGTAGACCATATACTTGCCCATAGAACATGCTTAAATAAATGCAAAAGAATCAAAATTACTCCATGCATATTATCTAATCATAGTACCGTGAAACTGGAAATTAATGACAAAAGAAACTACAAAAACTCCATAAACACATGGAAATTAAACAATACACTCCTGAGCAATCAATGGGTCACAGAGAAAATTAAAGAGAAAATTAAGCAATATCTACAAGCAAATGAAAATGCAAATTCAACTTACAAGAACCTGTGGGGTGCAATGAAAGCAGTCCTCAGAGGGAAATTTATTGTGGTGAATTCCCACATCAGGAAAACAGAACAAACACGAATAAATAATCTGATGCTACACCTCAAACAGCTAGAAAAAGAAAAGTAAGTCAACCCCAAAGCCAAAAGAAGGGAGGAAATTATAAAAATAAGAGCAGAAATTAATGCAATAGAGGCTAATAAAGCAATAAAAGGAATTAAATCAAAGAGTCAGTTCTTTGAAAGAATAAATAAAATTGACAACTTCCTAGCCAACCTTATTAAGAAAAGGAAAAGAATTCAAATTCATGCAATAAGCAATGAAAAGGGCAAAATCAACTCAGTCCCTGTGGAAATACAGTATATCATCATTACCTACTTCAAAAACTTTTATTCTGATAGGTTCGATAACACAGAAGAAATGGACAGATTCATAGAAACATAAGAAATATCAAAGCTCAGTCAAGAAGATGTAAAACTGTTGAATAACCCAATTTCAGTTAATGAAATTGAAAATGTAATTAGAACCTTACCAACAAAGAAAAGCCCAGGTCCTGATAGATTCACTACTAAATTCTATAAGAAATTCAAGGAAGATTTAATGTCAACACTCCCCAAAATCTTCAATGAAACTGAAAGGGAAGCAGTCTTCCCTAAGTTATTTCTGGAAGCTAGTATTATCCTAATATCAAAAACAGAGAAAAATCCATCCAAAAAAGAGAACTACAGGCCAATCTCCCTAATGAACATAGATGCAAAAATCCTCAGTAAAATACTGTCAAACAGAATGCAGCATGTCATCAATAAGATTATACACCACAACCAAGTGGGATTCATTTCAGGAGTGCAGGGATGGTTCAACATATGCAAATCAATAAACATAATACACCATATCAATAAAGCCAAACAATAGAGTCACATGATCTCAATAGATTCTGAAAAAGCTTTTGATAAAGTGCAACACTCATTCATGATAAGAACCCTATGGAAAACTGGAATAGATGGTCTTTACCTCAGTCTGATAAAGGCTATCTATGACAAACCAACAGCCAGCATCATATTAAATGGTCAAAACCTGAAAGCTTTCACTTTAAAATCAGGAACAAGACAAGGATGTCCACTATCACCGCTCCTATTCAATATAGTGCTGGAAACATTAGCTAGAGCAATTAAATGAGAGAGAAAAATAAAATGAGCAACAATAGGAAAGGAAGAAGTTAAATTATCACTATTTGCAGGTGACATGATACTCTACATAGAAGACCCCCAAAAATCCATTGAAAGACTTCTAGATGTAATAACCAAATTCAGTAATGTAGCTGGATACAAAGTAATCACTGAAAAGTTAATAGCATCACTGTACACAAATAACAAACTCACTGAGAGAGAAATAAGAGAAACCACACCACTCACAATAGCATCCAAAAAAAAAAAAAGAAAGAAATACTTAGGAATCAATCTAACAAAGGAAGTAAAAGATCTGTATAGTTAAAATTACAGTACTCTGAAAAAAGAAATCAGAGAGGATTTCAGAAAGGGGAAAGATATTCCTTGTTCCCAGATAGGAAGAACAAACATTGTGAAAATGTCCATTCTCCCAAAATTGTAATGCAGATTTAATGCAACTCCAATAAAAATACCATTAGCATACCTCACAGATCTAGAAAAATCATTCCTAAAATTCATCTAGAACCAGAAGAGACCTAGAACAGCAAAGGCAATTCTGGGCAAAAAGGCAAGGCAGGAGGCATCACAGTCCCTGACTTGAAATTATATTACAAAGCTACTGTGATAAAATCAGCATGGTACTGGAATAAAAACAGCCCTGAAGATCAGTGGAATAGATTGGAAGATACAGCCACAACTACAAACACATTCAGCCACTTTATCTTTGATGAATGGACCAAACATGTCCACTGGAAGAAAGATAGCCTCTTTAATAAGTGGTACTGAAAAAACTGGCATTTCATATGCTGAAAACTAAAACTAGACCCATGCCTATCACCATCCACTAAAGTCAAAATGGATCAAAGATCTAAATATTAAAACAGAAATACTAAATCTGCTAGATGAAAAAGTAGGTAGAAGCCTTCAAGACATGGGGGTAGGCAGAGAACACATAAATAAAAATCAAACTGCATGGGAAGTAATTCCCACAGTAAACAACTGGGATCTCATATTATTAAAAAGTTTTTGCATGTAAAAAGAAACCTCCAACAGAGTGAAAAGAAAACCCACAAATTGGGAAAAAATCTTAGTCTACTGTCCCTCAGACAAAGGGTGTCTATCCAGAACATATAAAGAATTAAAAGAAATCAGACTCCTAAAATTCAAAGACCCAATCCAAAAATGGGCATCTGAGATGAATAGACACTTCCCAGCTGAAGAAATACAAATGTCAAGTAAATATATGGAAAAATGTTCAATATCATTGGTCATTAGAGAAATGTAAATTAAAACAACACTGAGATTCCATCTCACTCCAGAAAGAATGGCCAGGATCAAGAAAACAACAAATAACAAATGCTGGAGAGGCTGTGGGTGAAAAAGAAGTATATTCCCAGGGTATATTCCCAGAAGAACTGAAAACATCATACCACAGTGATATATGTGCACCCATGTTTATAGAAGCACAATTTGTAATAACCAAATCTTGGAAACAACCCAAATGCCCATCAACTGAGGAATGGATAAAAAAGATGTGGTATTTTTATACAATGGAGTACTACTCAGCTATTAAGAAAGATTGCATTGAGACTTTTGTAAATAAATGGTCACGACTTGAGACCACACTCGTAAGTGAGATAAATCAAACCCACATGTGTAAATACCGTATTGTCTCCCTAGTGTAAGAAACTGAAAGAGTAAATAAGATCCAAAATCTTCAATAAATATTGTGAAAGGGTAAGAAACTGCTCAAAGGGGAAAAATAACTTGGATATGGAAAAGGAGAAAAGAAGGAAGGGAAAAGAAAGAAGATATAAATTTGTACATATACGCTTTAGATAACTAAGATGATTGTACTACTTATTCTGTTAGTTCTTCAAACGAAAGAGTTAACACTCATCACTCATAGGATTAGATCAATATTACATGTCTATACTTGGTAATCTGAGTAACTCTTTTGAAGATAACTACGCAAAATAACAACCTTTGTTAAGTTCCTAACACCTTACTTTGAAAGCCTATATTGTTATTGTTTGGGGTATTTTGCTATTGTTGTTTATTTGTCTCTTTTGCTTCTTGTTTTTCTTGTGTTTTGTTTTGCTTTGCTTTGCTTTTCCCTCTTTAAAATAAAATTTTTTAACAAAGAAGTAACACTGACTCATATACGTAGGTTTGGATTCTCTTCATTAAGTATTCAGACAAACAAAAACTGACAAGTGAAACAGGTGCACTGCGTGGATGCAAGTCATCTCAGTGCCGTGTGTGTCAATGCACAGAAATATTTCTGTAAGAACAACCTGGTTCGATCTCCACTTTTTCACAGTGTTTCTATTCACCCCATCCCTGTAAGAACACTCTAAAACTAAGTGTATTTGAATATTCAAATGAGGTCTTTAGTGGGTAGGGAATGAGAAGAATTAACGCATTTTAAAGATAAATCCACCTTTTAATAAAAAGGCCAATTTCAAATATTAAATCCTGTAGTCGCCTCATGAATTTCATTTTGAGTCTTGGAACACAGTCACCTGAGGCACAGACACAGAATGCAGAGAGAGCACAGACAGAGGCGAGAACGCACAGCTCGCCTGTGACTCTTCTCAGTTTTTCTCTCTGCCACATCCTTCATTTTCTCTCTTCCACCAATGCCTGGCTTGCACGTTTCCTCGGTGGTAAGGCTGTTCGGGTAAACCCTATTGCTCCCAAAAGGTTTATCATTTTCTTCCTTTGCAGACACAAAAAATTTTGTCCTGAACACATTTGAATAAGTAGGTTTGGTTTTGATTTTGTTGGTGTTTATGTTTGTTGGTTTATTTTCACCAGCACTGAGTTGTCTCACACCCAGTATTTGGCAAAGAGTATTCACTCTGTAACAGTGTGAAATGGAATGAATAAAAAGCAGGGAAACCATTTAGGCTGAGCACCATAAAATCTGAGAAATTTTCCCTTCATGCATCACACTTCTTTAACTTTCCTCTCTCTGGTCACTTCTCTTCTTTCCATTAGTATCTTTTTTGTTCTGACTTTGCCTCCTGTCATTTTTTTTTTGGGGGGGGGAATCTTTTTTATTTTTTTTGTCACTAAGGTTTTTCATATTTTGATCTTAAATTTTTAAAGAATTGATCTTAAATTGATCTTAAAATTTTTAAGAATATAGAGGGATGAATAGTTTGTATTTCTCTATTCTCACTTTCCTTTATCCACTCCACACTTCCAAGACTTACAATTAAGTCTTACTAAAGTAATTTAGATTTATTTTTATATGTAAACAATTTTTTATTCAGCTACTAAAGAGTAGCCGTAGAAAGTGAACAGATCACTCTAGGAAGATGACACGGGAGGATCACAAGTTGGAACCCATCCTGGACAGCTTAAGAGATTTAGAAAGAGCCTGTCTCAGAAATCAAAAAATAAAAACAGCATGCTAAAAGGCTGGTTTCAATTCCCTGTACTGAAACAAATAGCAAACAGATTTCTCCTGCTTAGTGTGGAAGAGTACAAAAATGTTTATTCCTGAGGTCTAACTATGCTCTCAGTTCATCTTGGATACTTCTCATTCCTTATACATGAATTCATAAAGAGAGTTTTTTTTTGAAGTAATATGTACATCTGAAGATTATAGTCCTTATAGCAGAAAAATACTTCAGTAAATGGAAGCTTGTTGATTGTTTCATTTCTTTTTGTTTAAGAGCTCAAAACTAGAAGCAAATAGTGGAGGAATTTGAATGTATTTGCCATGAAGAAATAATCAAAGTTTAAAGTGATAGACATGCTAATTATCTTGAGTTGATTCATGCCAGTGTCCAACGTACAACTGAACAAAAACGTTGCCCTTTGCCTCATTAATATCTGCAAGTATTCTGCATTGATGACAAAATAGTAAAAAAAATTTCAAAAAAAGCCTCCCATTTTTTCTTGTAAGCTAAATGATTTTTTCTAATTAATTCTTATATTCAAGTATATTACAAAATATTTTCCTCTTCTATGGTAAATATATCATATTATTTCATATTCATAAAAATTATCTGCATTTCAAAATTTAAAACAGTATTTTCCTTCAGTTTTCTAACAATTTATTTCCATGTTGTGGTCTTCCTTTTGAGGAAGAGATTTTTGTTTTGTGCACGATATATTGGACAAACAAAAGGTGTCAAAGTACTTTCTTTGACACCAAGTTCTTTGAAAGCCACTTCATGTCGGATGATCCCAACATGTTATAAATTGTTATTCACATTTTACAGAAGAGCTCTTTGAATTTCCAAGAAGTCCTATGACTCAAGTGAAATAAACCTGTCAAAAGCATGTTAGAAGGGAATAGGGAATAGAAAAATTACAACTCCTAAACAAGTACTTAAGAAATCTTGTTTCTTCTGCAGTCTCACAGTTAAACCCACGCCACTGTAATTCTGTCGTCTTCCCCTTCTAGCATGGTCATCTTTGATCCATACCGTGATAAAATGAGCCTCAAAAGACGTCTCCACCAGTCCGACAGAAGAGGCGAAGGAAGCATACAGTGCTGCAGCTCCCGGGTGGAGTGGAGCCTGACCTCAGCGTGGAAGACATTGGAAAACACAGGTTACTCGGCATCCCTGTCAATGTTCAGCTTTTAAAATGAATTCCCTTGGTTTCCCCGTATTCATATACATAGTACTGAAGAGAGAAAATCGATTGGAATGCAGTTAAATAGGCAGCCGTCTCTCAGAAGGCCTCGTTTCTTTGCATTCAAACAGTCCTTAGCTTCTGTCTGCAGGATCCACGTTAACTAGTTTAAGCAAGAAGTATGCATTATGCCATCTTGGAAATTCACTCAATCTTTGGGTTTTGGACTTCATTTCCAGAAGCATCCTTACCCCGGCGCTGGTTTGTGAAGATTCTTGCTGACCCTAGAGGCAACAGAACAGCCTTGACCAAGATTCTGAATATGAGATGCTGTCACATTGCCTCCAGCCTCAGAAACATCAACTCAACTGACTTGGTTAGGAATTTGTCACTGTGCAATGGAGAAAATAACTCCTGATCTATCAGATATCAGATGTGCCAAAATTGTGGTCTCCCAACATCTAGGAATGCATGTAGGAGAAATTTACTGGAAATAAAAAGAAGAATCGCTCCTGGGTATCCAGGAGGGGTCTTGTGTGAGAATCCCCTGAGACTCTTTTTCAAAAGCAATTCATACAGCCAAGTCACAGTGCGGGTACATTGTGTTAAACTACAGTCAACTTGTAGGACTACAAGTACAGTCACTTAGCTAATACTGATCCAATAAGGAAGCTAGTCACTTTGCAAGGGTACATGGAAGCAACAAAGGCATTCTTCGACAGGGATGGGTCTAGATGTTCTGGTCACTCACCTATGAATCGAATGCCTAACTGGTCTCCCTGGACCAGGTGGTGCTAGTTGCAGTATGATCTCAAGTTGCTGTTTACCTGTAGGGAGTTCTGCAGGCTGGCTACTGCATCTTCATCTCGAGGTCTGGCTCTGTTCAGATTCACCTCCAGTCAGTCTTGTGAATCTCATTTTCTATGGTGACTCCCTCAGGGCCAGGCCCCTCTCTGACGTATATCATTTTCTATCTAGCCTAGCTCTCTATAGTAACGGCCATCAACCACAAATACTAGTTTCTGGGTCTACTGGAGCCAGGAAAGTGCATTTTCCATATTGGTGTTGTTCCTTTTTAAAGTTAATTGGAAAATCAAATTTCACAGAGAAGTCTAAACTGTCTATGTGGTCTTCATGGGCTGGAAGCTGGGGAATCTGAACTTTTTACCTTTATCTTGAGAAGCCAGCCTTCAGTAAGGTAAGATTGAAGTAGACTGACTGAAATGTGGGGGGAGAATTCAAAAGAGTTGGAACATCTCTCAGTGAAAGACGGTCATTCTACCTGTGTAAAAATATCACTCTTATTTTTAGCCATCGATAGGAAAACCAAGATAAAGCTGCATACTAACCCCCTTCTTTAGGTTTTGTGGAGTTTTGTTTGTTTTTTCATGCAGATGGTAACAGCACATTGATTCTTTCCTGGAGAGAAATTCTCAGGCAAACTTTACATTTACACTGTAAAGCTGAGAGTGTTCATGTATCTTAGTTGTAGTTTTTGGAAAAGTAATCAAAGTAGACTTCTGATGCTATGTTCTTTAAAGAGTTAATGTATCATTGGAACTAGTTGGAATAAAGCTATCTGAGGGTGCTATGATTAATGAAGCATGTCACTTTCAGAGTTGAGCACTTGTAAGATTTAAGCTGTAATGCTAAACTTTGTTTTCCTTTAGTACAAGTTTTATAGATTTACCTTTTTTATTGTAAAACATTATCAAATGTTGTTGTTTCCAGGCAGTTAATATTAGAAAACACTCCTCATCAATAAACACATACACTATTTTGCCCAGGTTAGTAATTTAATCTGTGCTCTGTTCTCTTTTCTCTCCTTCCTTCTTATTTGTTTGAACTACATAAAATTACCAGGTAGGTGAGGGAGACTTTTGTCATCCAGATGTTGTCAACCATAAGACGATGCCAGCAAATGCTGCATAGCAAAGTTTGGTACATATTAGCAAAATGTTGAGTAAAAGAAGACATTTTCTGGATCTCCCATTTCTACATTATCCTAGTTTTCACCCCATAATTACACAAATAAACCTGAATAAGTCATTTAACCTTTTTATGCTGTACTTTTCCACAGTGCTAAATGGTAAATCTGGTAATACATGACTTGCTTCCCAAGAACAATAGTGAGGAAGAACTAATAGTATCTGTACATGCTTTGTACTTCTGTTAGAAAAAGTTATGAGATTAAAAGTCAAACTGATTATTTTTGAGTTGGAGATGAAATTCCAGTATTCTGTGTTTCTGTCAACGTCGCATCTCTTCCCCTTCCTTATGTTAATAACACTCTGCACGACTTTTGGGAATAACCTCTTCCCCTTCCTCACCCATGTGATTTTGGAGGGGATGCCAAGCTAAATCTCTCTGCCCAGAGGTGTATGTCTGGGACAAGCCTATCACAGTTTTCTACTTCTCTCCCTCTAGTCACCCATCCAAGAGTCTGAGATACAATTTAAGTCAACCCAACAGGAACCCCATTCTGAAATTGTAGTATACTGAAAGAAGAGACATCCTGTCTTTCTTTAGGACAATGGCTCTTAAACATCAAAGTGCTTCAAAATCACCCAAGTACATTGAGAAATGGATGGTGGGTGGCACCTCCAGGTCCAGAACTTCTGTGTAGGTAGTTCTGGTGTGGCCTATGTTATGACCTTGGACATACATTTCTTTTTTGTTTTGTTTTGTTTTTTTTTTTTGCAGCATCAAGGATCAAGCTCACAGCTTCACCCCTGCCAGACAGGCACTTACACCACTGAGCCAAACTCCCAGCCTGGACATACATTTCTAACAAATTTACAGGTATTGCTTATGCTGTTCTTCCAAAGATGGCACTTTGAAAACACTTCTTGGGTACTAAATCATGATGGTAGGATGGCTAAAACAATCAATGACTAATTCCTCTCAAGTGTAGATAAGGGCGGCTCATTAGTGTTTAGCTTTTTATTTTTTTAATGATGTGTACTAAGAACAAAGCTCAAATTGCTACCTAGAAAAAAAAGAATGAATTGAGACTAAAAGAGAATGGTGATGTTTCCATTTAGGCCTTAGATACAATTGACCTTGTAAACAACATTATCTCTACTTTTAAAACTTACATCAATGAATGACTCTTCTATATAGCCCACTATAGTGTTTTACTCAGTTTTCAAACCATGAAGAGAAACAATTTTTTTAGCAGCTTTGATTAATAATATAATCTATGTTTTAAAAAGCATCCTGGGCAAATGTAAAGGCACTGTGACCTCATTTGATTCTTTGCTATGCCCATGCATGTTTAGATAAAATAATGTTTTTCCAAAGTAGATTTTCAAATAGGTACCATTTTTATGTGTCAAAAACTGCAGTACACTAGATAGTACAGAAGATTGGTTCACTGATGATTGACTTATTAAGAAATAGACATGCATTATGTTAAACTGCCATTGAAGATAATATTTAATTTCAGCAATTCTTTTCTCTGCTTATCCCATTCAATTGAATTTGAAAAGCACTCATTAGAGTTGAAGTTATAAAAATATAGAGACAGCATAATATCTCATGACTTATACACTTACTTCTAGTACTATAACTTGGAAAATACCCATAATAGAAGGAGAACCTGATAGTTTTTTTATATTTACATTCTGTTTTACAAATTTTTTAGAGACTCCAACCATAAAACATATTTAGGATTCCAAATTAATTCTGAGAAAGTAAGGTGGGAAGACATAGCAGAGAGAGGAGCAAAGAAGGTGCAGAAGGGTTTTGATGGCCCCGCCGGGTAATTAGCACGATAAGTAATGCCTGCTTTGCAGGAGAGCTCGATTCCCCACAGAGCCCAAATCAAAGTCTTTTCATTTTTTATTTCATCCCTTGTCCCAGGATCTTTTATTTACACTTTACTGAAAAGTCCTCCATTTCTCATTAATGTTTTAAGTACAAAGATAGCTCTGGTGATGATACAATTTTTCCCAAGTCTAAATTAGATTTCACACAGAGCATTACAAGGTCAAAAGGCAGAGCTCACGCTGTGCTATTTTACTTAGTGTGCATAGAAAGGGAGAAGCATGGAATTTCAGAAGTTTGCTTTCTTTTTCTTTTTTAATCAATCTTTTATAGTTTATCTAGCATATATTGAACCAAAAAAGCAGAAGTGGTCGATTTTGGTTATTTCTATTATTAAACTTCATATTTTTGTCCAGATTTCAAAAGAACACATAGATTTTCATCAATACAGAATGTGTATGCATGTAAACAAAGAATGAGATATCTGAATTAAATAACAATTTTGTATGTTTGAATCATACAAGGTTCTATTAAGTTCCTTTCTCTCTGAACATTGAAGTTTTATTCATTTTCTTGAGTTTAATTTATTTATTGCATCCTTCAGATATTACCAGTTTTTAAAAAATTGACCATATATTGAAATGCTCATCAAAATTTATCAATAATTCGTTTATATTGTTTGTTCTTAAAAATATTATGTACATAAGCAAGTACATAATAAATATAAGTTTAAAACAAACAGAGCATTAAGTACTATTGAGGATACCAGTTGCCTCCAAGATTTCCACAGCAATAAGGGAAGTACACATCCACCCAGTCTCTCTCTCTGTCTCTCTTTCTTTCTCTCTCTCTTTCTCTTCTTCTTCCTCTCCCTTTCCCTCTCTCTCCTGCTTCCCTCCATACAAATACAAATGCAAATGTATATAAAATATGTATTACATATATAGTACATGCACAAATCCTACAGATAGTATATTTTTTAGTATTTTTATAAGGCTACTTGATTTCTGTTTTGATTATCTATCCATTATCATGGGTAAAAATGTTGTATTAGTCAACCCTTACTCACACAGTCTTTTTTGTATCAAAGTTAGTTGCCTGAAGTTTTACCTCTCCCACGATTGCTTTTTGGGAGGTAGTTAATTCTAAGGAGTCTATCTGGTACCTGACCCTCATGGCACCTACTGACCTGTGGTCCTTCTCCTCTCTGGTCAGTACAGAACCATTTCTCTATCCATTGAGATATTTGTTTCACTCTTACTCACCAGTCTATTCCCAATTTGCTTAACACACCCAAATATAGGAGCTACTTTTGCTATTTCTCCACCCTTCTCTGTAAATAAGGAATCGTCAGCGTCTCCTGCAGTCATGCCGGCATTGTGGAAATTTAGAATCATTAATTTAGCATGTTCATTTGAGAACTTTCGATTTTATCCTGACTAACTGCTTCTGTCTTCCTACAATGGTACGTGGAGTGACACCACCAGTAACCCAGTTGATCAAGGGAAAAAGCTAAAAATTTTCCACAAACTAATGTGCCTTAGTCCTTTTTATTCCTTCTTCCCCTTGTCTCCTAACCTAACCTGCTATGATCTCTCCTTTCCCATCATAGAGCAACTCACCAGGGAATTTCTTGGAAAATCACTTGAAAATGAAGAGTCAAGTCTTTATTTTGTCTCTTACAGTAACAGCATCCGTAGAGCCCAGCGTCCAAAGCCAGCAGGCTGACCAGTAGCCCGGCTCACTGTCACCCTCAGTACACGCGCCCGTTACCAAGAAGGGTTCCTGACGGCTGCGTCAGAAACCAGGGGACCACCCACCCAGAACTGTCTGGACGGCAAGCCACCCCTAGGATCTGATCCCAGCGGGTGAGAGAATCACTGGTAAGATTGTTTGGAAGATAATCCATTTTTCCATCTGGAGCCATGTTGGGATGAGGAGATGGATCTGTCATTAAAGAACTAGAGCACTGCACTGATTAAACTGTATCTTCTTCAGCAGCATAGATCACCTCCCAAATTAAGTGAGAGACTATGTGAATAACACTTATCATGTCACTTAGTACAAAGCAAAACTCAATGAATGCTAATGCAATTCATATAATTTAGTTGAATAATGAAGCGATTAGAACCGTAAAGGTTTGGCCACTTCCCAAAAATTTCAGAATTACTCTTCCTGGTCACCTCACAGACATATGGAGGATTCTAGCCTAATTTAACTATCTTTCACAAGTGTCTTTCAACACTTTTGAGACAGGAAAAATGCTATTACTATTGTTACTTCAATGTGTCATTCAGTCATTCTATAATTCTTGTAAGCACCAATCATATGCATGTCAATGAACAAAATATCCTGCTAAATAATCAAAGTCAGCCTTGTCCAGTCATGAGCTCCTTCGATTCTAAACTAATATTTATTTCCAAAGAAAAACATCTCATGCTGTATTAAATAATAAACAAAAGCAAAATCATATGAAGTTGATTAAAGACTAAGGAGACTTGAAATAGATATTATCCACAATGATCACAATGATAAGAATAAAACTGTTTTGGTTAAATATTCCTCGCTGGAAACATACCTGAATTAATATGTCAACCTCAAATGAAATGTAAGATGCCTCAGAACATGAAACACAATTTTAAATGCCAAAGTTGTTTACATCTCAGCTGACTTTTTGCTCTTCTATTTTCTTTGTCTCTGTGGGAATCTACTTTGCTAAGGAAAAAAATCTATATCCTACGGGTCTCCAGAAAGAAAATGTTACTTCAGCTTAAGTAAATAAACTACCACTTAGCAATGAGGCCACAAAGAGTGGACCTCCCTTTGAAACATAATTTTAATCATTAAGCACACTTGTGACATATTCTGTTATGAATTTTTCAGTTTCAAATATATATCAGTGACTAAATAAATGAAAATGTTTCTTTCAGCACAAACTATATCAATGCAGTTAGGCAGTCAAGTCACATGGTCTGGATATTTTGTTATTAAATTGTCCTGTATCATATCTGTAAACTTGCTGAGTAGATTTGAGAGAGAACATCACTTACAAAATGGTGAGGGCCAAGCATGGTGGTGCATGCCTATAATCCTAGCACTCAGGAGACAGAGGCAGGAGGATTGCTGCAAATTCAAGGTCAACCTGAGCTACAAAGTGCGCTCGAGGCCAGCCTGAACTGCATAGCAAGACCCTGTCTCAAAAAGACAAATAAAATATAAAAATAAAAATAAAATGTTACTAGAATTTGTACAATTTTTTCCCCAGGTTTAAGTGTTCCAAAAATGTACTTTCTTTTTTAAAACTTGAGTACTTACAATTCTAAAGGAGTTAGATGATGCACTGATTACAGTGAGAGAACATCCTATGTGAGTACTTTACAAACAGGAAGAACTCAAAATTAATGATCAAAGAGCCCAATAAAGGAGTTAGGAAAAATTATCAGATAAATGCAAAGGAATTTGACAGAGGAAGCTAACAAGGATGAGAGCTAAAAACTAAGGTATAATAGATATCGATAAAACCAAACTTGTTTCTTTGTAAAGGAAAGTGAATAGATAAATCTCTGATGACTTTGTTCAACAAATAAGTAACATAGAAAAAAATGCCTAAAAAGTAATGTCAAAAGGAAAAGTGAGAAATTTTGCAAGATTAAAACAATATTAGTGATTCATTATAATGACATAATATAGCAAGTGATATATTCACACAATATGAAAAATCACATGAAATAAGTATGTATGTATTTATCATATGTATTTACTGTAAGTGAAAAAGAAATACGTAAATATCCAATTAGCAATTTCAGATTTTTTTTTTTGGCTTTTAGTAATACCAAGTTTAGGTGGTTTAATGAACATATAGTACATTATCAACAAGCAAAACACAATCTTATACACAGTCTCCAAAGTAGTTAAACAAAAAAGTCGAAATTCTCCTAGTTCATTCAATAAACTCAGAATAATTTTATTTTCAAAACCTGGCAAGGATAGTAAAAGGAAAAGCAAAAATTAACAAGAAAATCTCATGAATACAGATGTAGAAATTCTGAATGCAATGTTAAAAAAAGAAATTCAAAAATTTAGAAAATGAAAGAGGGTTATATACATACAAAATCTGCATGAATGATTTACATTGATAGAAAAAAAGAATATATATACTTTATTGACTTGGTAAAATTTACTTGAAGAAAACTATATCTTTGATAAAACTGTACACCATTACTAATCTAAAAACACATTTAGAAGAAAAAGACCTTAGCCACATGATCATTGGTTTTTTCTGTCAACAATTAGTGTCATAAAAATGGGTCCTGCCAAGTAATATGACTATCGTGTAAAATATACATCACCCTAGTCTAGATCCATGTGTGGGCAAAGCAAAATATATGGGGGACCATTAGAAAAATTTAAATACAAACTAAGTATAATATGAGATAAAAATTATTGGTGTACAAAGACTAGGATTGTTAATTGAAGATAGCATATTACAAAATAGCATGTACAGTAAGATCTTCCCCCAAAGTTATTGCTGCTGCTACTTTTCCTTTCTCTTCCTTCTCCTCCTCCTCCACCTCCTCCTCATCTTCTTTTTCTTCTTCTTCTTCTCCTTTTCTTTCTCCTTCTCCTTCTCCTTCTGCTCCTTCTTCCTCTCTTTCTCTCTCTCTCCACTCTGTCTTTCTCCATTAAACGCATAAGAGAATATCATCTGCTACCTCAATGGAAGGAAACATTAAGAGTTTGGAAAATAGCAAAGTGTGAACAAGAATGAGAATTAATCTAAATTTATGTATTGCAGATGAGAATATAAATTGACAATCAATCTGTCATTCTTATTAAGTCAAACATTTAGATAACTTATGCCCCAACAATTTAATTACATATACAGTACTCACACACACCAAGGATAGTAACTCGTACCTATCATATGGAAGGCTCATTAAAGTTTCTGGACCACTCTTCAGGTTTAGTAGTTCAGGGTGGGGACTCAAGAATTTCCATTTCTAAAAAGGTGGTATTAATGACTCCTGATCCCAAAACCATATCTTAGAGCTACTACATACAAGAAATGTATTCATGAGTCAAGACGCATACATAATTGTTTATGATGGCGTTGACCAAAACAGTATATTTGAGGATGTTCACTAGATGTGCACTAACATGAAATATCATTATAAATTAACACAGTTACATGCAACACCAAGAACAAATCTTGGAAGGCTGCATGTTATAAATAGTATAACTGCTATCTTGAAGCACAAGAAAAGTAAAATTAGACCAGAAGTTTGAAATATGTAATTAAATGATCCAAAATGATAAACACAATATTCAGGATAGTGGTTCCTCTTGGAACTGAAACAAAGCATTGAAATAAGTAGAAAAATCATATTGATAGTGTTTTTACCTTTCATTTATCAAGTATTGGTTTATTCATCATGCATTTGTCAGGAATATCCTATCACTTATACTAAAATATATTAAAACATTCTTGAGAGTAGTACAGAAGGTAACATGAAATATTTAGCATTGGTCAGTATGATAATCTCTCAGTCAGTCTCTACTACACAATTATTACTGGGTGTTTTTACAACTAAAGTGAATCCTCACTTTTTTGTTGTTGGAATGTCATTGTAATACATGATACAAACATTCGACTTGAGGAACTGGACTGTGTATGTGTTACAGCTGGCTCATTTTTACTTCCTATGCCCCCGCAAGCTCCCTTGTCTCTCCTTTCTCACAACCCCTTCCGATCTACATGAAGACTACCTTTCTGTTTCTTACAAACTTCGTTTTATTTTGCTCTTTAAGTAATTTTTATATTGGGTTTCTCACATTGGAGAAACCATGCCTGATGTATTTCACTTAGCACTATGGTCTCAAAACCCACCCATTCTTCTACCATACAAAAAATTCAAATGTATCCTTCATTACATCTTAATAGTACAGTACTGTATTGTGTATACATACCGTTTTTCTTTACCGCTTTATCTGGCAAGTAGGCTGCTTCTATAATTTAGCCATGGTGAGTTGTGTTGCTGTAAACTTGTGTATGTATGTATCACTGTAATATGAAGTCTATAACTCATCTGGAAGAATAACTGAGTCAATTGGAATTTCTGCTTTTAGTTCTTTTAGGAATCTCCATACAGTTTCTACAGTGCTTGTACCGGTTACATTCCCACCAACAATGTAGAAGTGTGTCTCTTTTCTTGCATCATTGCCAAAATTTGTTGTTTTGATGTTCTTGATGAAAGCCAGTCTGACTGGAGAGTGGAACCCTAGAATCATATCATTGTGTATCTTCATAATGGTCAAAGATACTGAGTTCTTTTTCATGTACTTATTGGCCATTTGTACTTCTTCATTCTCAGTGTCCACGTTTGATCAGATCTTTTGAGGGTCTAATTTTTTTGTTTATATATTTTACATAGTAGTCCTTTGTTGAAGGAGTACCTGGCAAAATTTTTTCCCATTGTGTAGGTTACCTTTTCACACTGTTGATTTTTTTTTTTTGCTACACATGTTTTTAATTTGATATCTCATTTGATGATTTTCGTTAGCTCTTATACAACTGGGTTTCCGTTCAGAAAGTCCTTGCCTATGCTTATGTCTTCTTTTACCTATTTTAGATTCCAAAATTCTATATTTCTGTTTTTGTATCTAGGTGTATGATCCATTTTGATTTGGCTTTAGTACGGCGTGAGAGATATGGGCATAGATTCATTCTTCTGCTTGTGGATAACCAGTTTACCCAGCATAAATTGCAAAAAGTGCTATTGTCAAAAAATCAGATGTTCAAAGGTGCATGTTTTATTTTTGTATTTTCAGTACTATTAAATTAGTCAACATGTTTATTTTTCTGCTAGTACTATACTGCTTTCATCGCTACAGCTTTGTGATAGGACTTAAATATCTTGGATGGTAATGTCTTTTGTTTTGCTCTTGCTGTTTAGAATTGCTTTGGCTATTCTGGGTCTCCTATAGCCTCAGATAAACTTCAGGACTGCTTTTTCTAGCTCTATAAAATGTGGTGTTGGTATTTTGATTTGACTTGCATTAAATTTACATGTCACTTTTTTATAATATGTCCATTTTTACATATGCCATGCCTAACCAAGAATGAATGTCTTTTCAATCTCTCTATGGTCTCATGTTTCAGAGTATTACAGTTCTCAGTATAAAGGCTTTTCAATTCCCTTTTTAAGATGAATTTAATTTTTAAAACTATTGTGAATGAAATTATTTTCCTCTTTTCTATCTCACTTTCTACATTGTTAGTGTACAGTAATGCTATTGATTTTTCTACATCGATTTTGTATGCTGAATGTTTGTTAAACTTGTTTATTAATTATAGGAGTAATTTGGTGGAGTTTTGGGGATCTTTTATGTAAAAGACTATATGATCTGAAAATAAGGATAGTTTGACAGCTTCCTTTTTATTTGTATGTATTTTATTTCTTTCTCCCGCTTAATTGCTCTGGCTAAAAATTCAAGTATTATATTGAAAAGGAAAGGGATGGGGAGTCGAATCAGTGGTAGAGTTACTGCCTTGAATGCAGAAAGCTTTGGGTTCAATCCCTAGCAACATGAAAAGAAAGAAAGAGAGAGAGAAAGAGAGAGAGAGAGAGAGAGAGAGAGAGAGAGAGAGAGAGAGAGAGAGGAAGAGAAAGAGAGAAAGAGAGAAAGAAAAAGAAAGAAAGAAAGAAAGAGAGAGAGAGAGAGAGAGAGAGAGAGAGAGAGAGGAAGAGAAAGAGAGAAAGAGAGAAAGAAAAAGAAAGAAAGAAAGAAAGAAAGAGAGAGAGAGAGAGAGAGAGAGAGAGGAAGAGAAAGAGAGAAAGAGAGAAAGAGAGAAAGAAAAAGAAAGAAAGAAAGAAAGAAAGAAAGAAAGAAAGAAAGAAAGAAAGAAAGAAAGAGGTGTGAGTAAACATCCTGACCTCTTTCTGGATTCTAATCTTCAGTTTTCCCCATTTTGTATGATGTCAGCTATGAGTTTGTCTTAAGTGGCTTGTATCATTCTTACATAAAATCTCACTGTTCCTATTTTTGTTGAGGTTTTGTTTGTGAATGTGTATTAGATTATGTCAAAAGCCTTTTATGCATCCATTCAGTTGATCATGTGATTTTTTACTTTTACTTCTGTTTTGTGGAATATTACATCTACTTGCTTATGCATGTTGAACTGTCTTTACATCCCTGGAATGAAGACAACTTGGTCATTACATACAATCTCTTTAATGATTTGTTGCATTGCTTGCAGTTATCTTGTTGAAGATTCTTGCGTCTATGATTATTAAGAAAATTGGCAGCACCAAGACCTGTGATGGAAGCCATCCCACCACAGCCTAGCATGGCCCAGAAGCACAGGGGCACTGGTGAAAGCAGCCTGGCAGCAGTGAGACACTGTTTCCAGAGGTTTCCCACAGAGCCAGCAAGTAAAATCAATTGACCAAGGGGAAACTCACTGCATAAAGTTTCTGGTATGTGTTGGATTTCATTGTATGACTATAGAGCTTGCTTATATAGTTAAAGGTACCAAATTAATAGTCACCACAGTTGTTCAGTTGCTAGGCTGTGCTGGATGTTATTGTTATTGCTAATTGTATGACTTTAGGCAGGATGCCATCTTATAAACAGATTTTTTCCCACATATGACAACACTGTGATTGCCTGGGGTATTAACTATTACCATAGTCCAATCCAAAGAACAGAGTACAGAACTAAATAGATAGCACCATCCCATCCTTAATAAATTGAGAAGGTAGATTCTTGGGGTAGACACAAAGACCAAGAAGCACTTATACCTACAAGACAGCTTGGAGGAATAGATATTTCCCAGGGAAGCCATGATACTAATGATAAAGCTATCCACCATAAGAAATCTACCACCAACAACATAGAAAATAAAATAAAATAAAGAAAATGACAAGATGCAGAAACAAAATGCCCATCCAGGACAAGTCCAGAGCACAGCGAGATGGAATAAATCAGAAGCCACACACTGAAACTTTATGAAAGGATAGCAGCAAAAGTAAAACAACAAATAGAGGTGGCTATAGAAAAAATAATCTCTCAGGTTAAAAAAGAAATGATGATAAAAATGAAAGCCATGCCTAATAAATCCAGAATAGACACAGATAAAACAATACAGGGGTTTAGAAAAATGAGGAAAAACAACAAATACCAACATAGGAAAGAAATGGCGACAATGAAACATCCAAACAGATATCCAGAAAATTTAAAAGTCCATTAAAACCGTATGCAAACAGACTAAAAAAAGATGAAGATAGAATATCAGATTTAAAAGACAGAATTGTAGTGAGAAACAGCAAAAAGAAAGATACCTTAAAAATAACATGGGGCCATGAAAAATCAATCCAAAAGCTCGCATATGAAACAAAGAAGAACAGCATAGGATTGATTAGAGTCAATGAGAATGCTGGTGATAGTGCAAATACCACAAAAAAAAAAGTCATTCATAGAAGTAATGAGGGAAAACTTTTCAAACGTGGATAAAGAATTTGACATACAAATAAGTGAGGCCTGTAGAACTGCAAATAACCATGATCAAAATAAATCTACACAAAGGCATGTAATAATCAAGATTCCAGAAATTCAACACAGGATCAGAATACTAAAAGTACTTAGAGAAAAGAAACAAATTACCTATAAAGGAAAACCCATCAAAATCACAGAAGTCACCTCAACACAAACCTTCAAGTCAAGGAGAACTTGGAGTGAAGTATTTCAAGCCCTAAAAGCAAACAACCCCACATGGATATAGCCTGCAAAACTATCTTTTAGAAATAATGGAGAAATAAAATTCTTCTGTGACAAAAAACAACTGAAAAATTTATGCTGATAAAACTTGCTCTCCAAAGTGTTCTGAAGACTATTCTAGAAATAGATAAGGAAGACCACAATTCCAAGAATACCAATAGAAAGAAGCCACCAGGCAGGGCAAATAATTAAACAGAAAGGAAAAGCAGGGTACCAACAACAGGAAAATAATATGAGAAGAATGTCAATATATATCAGTTATAACCATCAACGTAAATGATTTCAATTCACCAATCAAAAGAAACAGACTAGCTGAATGGATCAAGAAGACCAAACAGTATGCTGCATACAAGAACACATTTAACTCAAAAAGAAATTCATAGGCTGAAAGTCAAAGGATGGGAAACAGTACTCCATGTGACAGAAATCCAGAAAAAAGCAGGGGTAGCTACTCTATCTGCAGAAAAATGTGAACCTCAAGCCAAGACTGAGCAAAAGAGAGAAAGAAGATCACTATGTATTCGTTAAGGGAAAACTCCAAGAAGAAATAAAAATAATAAATATATATGCACCAAATATTGGAGCATCCAACTACATAAAACATGAATTAACAGACATGAAATAGGCACTAACACAATTGTAATGGGGGACCTCAATACCCAACTCTCACAAATAGATGGGTCAACTAGACAAAAAAAATCAACAAAGAAATATCAGAACTAAATAAAATCTATGAATTAATGGACTTAATAGATGTCTAAAGAGTGTTCCACCTCACATCAGAATACACATTCTTCTCAGCTGCACATGGGATAGTCTCCAAAATAGACCAATACTAGCCCATAGGTCATGCTTAAGTAAATACAACAGAATTGAAATTATCCCATGTATGTTATCTGACCATAGTACAATGAAGTTGGAAATCAATAGTGAAAGAAACCAAAAAACTACATAAACACCTGGGCCTCACTGATGTAATTAAAGGAGAAATTAAACAATATCTGCAATTAAATGATAATGCCAGTAACACATGATGGGATTTGTGGGATGCAACAAGAGCAGTCTTAAGAGGAAAACGTACAGCAGCAAATTCTCACATCTTGAAAACAGAACAAGCACAGATAAACAACCTAATATTCAACCTCAAACTTCTACAAAAGAAAAATAAATCAAATCCAAATCTCAATACAAGGGAGGAAATTATAAACATAAGAGCAGAAATCAATGCAATGGAGACTAAGAAAACAATGCAAAGAATCAATGAATCGAAGAGTTTGTTCTTTGAAAACTTAAGTAAAATTGATAAACTCTTAGCTAACCTCATCAAAGAGATGAAACAAAAGACTCAAATTCATGCAATTAGGAATAAAAAGGGGTCAATCACAGTGAATCTTAGGAAATCCAGAAAATCA
Source organism: Dasyprocta punctata (assembly GCA_004363535.1). Classification (NCBI taxonomy): domain Eukaryota; kingdom Metazoa; phylum Chordata; class Mammalia; order Rodentia; family Dasyproctidae; genus Dasyprocta; species Dasyprocta punctata. Next base: position 50,800 of record RJWM01012763.1, read on the forward strand.
ATACCTGCTTCAACAACCTTTACTCTAATAAGATGAAAAACACAGAGGAAGTGGACAGATTCCCAGATACATATGAATTACTGAAGCTGAATCAAGAAGATATAAAAATTCTAAATAATCCAATATCAGTCAATGAAATTGAAAATGTAATTAAAAACTTACCAACAAAGATCAGCCCCAGTTCTGATGGATTCACTGATGAATTCTACAAGAAATTTAGAGAACTAATGCTACTACTAAGGAAAATTTTAATGAAATTGAAATGGAAGCAATACTCTCAAAATCATTCCTGGAAGTGAGTATTATCTTGATATCAAACCAGAAAAGGACTCAACCAGAAAAGAGAACTATAGACCAATCTCCCTAATGAACATAGATGCAAACATTTTCAATAAGGTACTGGTGAACAGAATACAGCAAATCATTAAGAAAATTATTCACCAGAAACAAGTAGGATTCATCCCAGGGATGCTGGGATGTCTCAACATACACAAATCAGTAAATATAATACACCATATCACCAGAGTCAAAGGCAAAAATCATATGACTATAGTGGCAAAAAATCATTTGATGAAGTCCAACACCCATCCATTTTATCTCGATCTGAAAAACTCCATCTATGACAAATCAACAGCCAACATCATACTAAATGATCAAAAGCTGAAACTTTCAATCTAAAATCAGGAACAATACAGAATGTCCACTGTCACCACTCCTATTTTTTATAGTTATGGAACTATTAGCCAGAACAATTGTTAAAGAAAAAGAAATAAAAGGTATAAAGATAGGAAAGAAAGAAGTTAAATTATTATTTGCAAATGACATGATACTGTACATAGAAGACCCAAAAATCTCCACAAACAAACTTACAGATTTACTAACAGAATTCAGTAGCACAGCTGGACACGAAGTCAACACTCAAACATCAATAGCATTTTTGTGCACAAACCACAAACACAGTGAGAGATAAGTTAGGGAATTAACACCCTTCACAGTAGCATCAAAAAATTTAGAAATCAATCTAGCAAAGGAAGTAAAAGATCTCTACATTGAAAATTATAGTACTCTCAAAAAGGAGATCAAAGAAGATATCAGAAAATGGAAAGATACCCCTTGCTCATGTGTAGGAAGAACCAACATAGTAAAACTGGCCATATTCCCAAAATTGTTATACAGATTTAATGCAATTCCAGTCAAAATACCATTAGCATACCTCACAGAACTGGCAAAAACATTCCTAAAATTCATTTGGAACCAGAAGACACCTAGAATAGCAAAAACAATCCTTGGTAACAAAGGCAAGGCAAGGAATATCACAATTCCAGAGTTAAAATTTTATTACAAAGTCACTGTGATAAAAACAGAATAGTATTGGCAAACACACACACACACACACACACACACACACACACACACACCCCTGAGGATCAGTGGAATAGACAAGAAGATGCAGAAACAATTCCAAACACATTCAACCGCCCTATCTTTGACAAAGTGGCCAAGCATGTTTACTGGAAGAAAGATAGCCTCTTTAATAAATGGTGCTTCTGGCCCCAGGGATATAGCTCAGTGGCATAAATACCTACCTGGCAAGTGCAAGGTCCTGAGTTCGATTCCTGGTGCCATAAATAAATAAATAAATAAATAAGGTTTCTAAAAATTGGTTTCCCACTTACAAAAGACTAAAATGAAGAAATACAAATGGTAAATAAACATATAAGAAAATGTTCAACATCTCTGATCATTCAAGAGCTCCAAATTAAAACAATGCTGAGATTTCATCTCACTCCAGAAAGAAGATCAATTATTCAGAAATCAACTAGTAACAACTGCTGGCAGGACTGCTGGGAAGAAGAAACACTTCTCCACTGTTGATGGGGATGCAGACAGGTACAAGCACTGTGGAAAACAGCGTGGAGATTCCTCAAAATTAAAGGTTCCATTTGACCCCACCATTCCTGTTAGGCATTTTTCCAGGAGAGTTAAAAACGTACTGCAGTGATATATGCACACCCATGTTTATAGCAGCACAGTTTGTAATAGTTAAATTGCAGAAACAACTCAAATGCCCATCAGCTGAAGAAAGGATAAAAAGGATATGTGTTTTTTTATACAATGGCATATACAACGGTGCTTTAAAGAAGGATAAATCTCAAAAGTTCCTAGGTAAATAGATATACTTGAGATCATACTCTTAAGTGAAATAAATTGGTCACACGTGTGTAAATATTGCATTGCTTCTTACCAAAGTGTGTAATAGGTATTCTGAAATAGGAAGAAATTGTTCAAAAGAAGGGAGAACTAGGGAGGAGTGAAGGAGAAAAAGGAAGGGAAAAGAAAAAAATTATAAAAGAAGGATAAATTGAAAACAAAACTTTGTAATTGAGGGGAAAAGCGGTTGAAGGGAGTTGAAGAGATTAAAAAAAACAAGAGCTAGCATCATTATGTACATCTACATTGTATCAATAAACTTAAACTTAATAAAATAAAGAAATACATAAATAAACAAAAGAAAATTGGCCTGTAGTTCTTTTGCTAAGCCCCTGTCTTGTTGTGGTATCAGGGTAATTCTGGCTTCGAGAAATGAGGTAGGCAGTGTTTTTCTCCTTTTAATTGTATGGAAGAGTTTGTGGAATGTGTTTATTAGTTCTTCCCTGAATTGCTGGTAAAACTCCGTGGTGAATCCCTTGGGTTTTGAACTTTTACTTGGCAGCAATTTCATCACGGTACCAACTTCATTGCCTGTAATTGGTATGTTTAGGATTTTTATATCTTTGTTAAATTTTGGTAAGTCATGTATGTCTAGGAATTTATGTATTACTGCTAGAGTCTTCAATTAGTAAGTTTCCAAAAAATAGTTTCATATAGTGCTCTGGATTTCAGTAATGTCTACTGGAATTTCACCTTTTTACTTCTGATTACATTGATCTGTGCCTTTTCTCTATTTCTTTTGATAACTTTACATAAGGGTTTATTGATCTTGTTTTCAAGTCTTTGGTTCATCAATCTTCTGGGAGGCTTTTTTCTCTTAATTTTAGGAATTTCCACTCTGATCTTCATAATGTTTTGTTGTGGTTGTTGTTGTTTTTACTAGTTTTGGACTTGGGTTGTTTTGTTTTATGGAACTTTGAAATACATCATTAGGTTATTTGTAATTATTCTATTTTTTTTTAATGTGGACCTTCACAAGTGTAAAATTCCCTCTAAAACTGCTTTCATTGTGTCTGTCTTGGTTGATTTCCTTGCTGTTGAGACAAACTACCCAACACCCACAAATTAAATGGGGCAAGGTTTATTTTGGCTCCCATGAGTAGTGAGTGCTGGGAATACAGGTATGTACCCAGCAGATATGGTTTATGTCGGAAAGAGTTCCATGGTTGGCGAAGAAAAATGTGCATTCTGGTGTTATTAGGGGAAACACTCTGTGGATATTGGTTAATGCCAATTATTCAATGGTTATGGTTCAATTCTAATTTTTCTAATCTAGTTGATTTGTTTGTGAGAGTGGGGCATTGAAGTCACCCACCATGATCATATTGTTGTCTGTCTGTGCTTTTTATGTCCAGTAGTTTTTGCTTCATGAAATCAAGTGCACGGATATTCAGTGCATATATATTTACAAGTGTTATTTCTTCCTTTTGAATTATGTCCTTTCCCAGCACGTAGTGACCTCTTTTGTCTCTGTGGTACGATACTTTCAATTCTTCTGGGAAAATGCCAAGAAAAGGGATAGCTGGGTTGAATGGGATCTCTAATCCTAGCTTCTTGAGGAATCTCCACAGTGACTTCCACAGTGGCTGCACCAGTCTACACTCCCACCAACAGTGGAGAAGAGTTCCTTTTTCCCCACAACCCCTCCAGCATTTGTTGTTGCTTGATTTTTTAATCTTGGTCATTCTTTCTGGAGTGAGATGGAATCTCAGCGTTGTTTTAATTTGCATTTCCCGAATGACCATTGATGTTGAACATTTTTTCATATATTTATTTGCCATTTGTATTTCTTTCTCTGAGAAGTGTGCATTCATCTCAGATGCCAAGTTTTGGATTGGGTCCTTGAATTTTAGGGGCCTGATTTCTTTTAATTCTTTATATGTTTTAGATAGAAGTCCTTTGTCTGATGGACAATTGGCTAAGATATTTTCCCAGTTTGTGGGTTTTCTTTTCACTCTGTTGGAGATTTCCTTTGACATGCAAAAGCTTTTTAGTAAGATGAGATCCCAGTTATTGATTCTGAGAAGTGTTTCCCATGCAATTTGATTTTTGTTCATGAACTCTCTGCCTACTCCTATGCCATCAAAATTTTTACGTACTTTATCTTCTAGTAAGTTTAGCGTCTCTGTTTTAATATTCAGATCTTTGATCCATTTTGACTTTATTTTAGTGCATGGTGGTAGACATGCATCTAGTTTTAGTTTACAGCATATAGAAAGCCAGTTTTTCCAGCACAATTTGTTAAAGAGGCTGTCTTTCTTCCAATGTACATGTTTGGCCCTTTTGTCAAAGATGAGGTGGCTAAGTGAGTTTGTAGTTGTGGCTGTATCTTCTAATCTATTCCATTGATCTTCAGATCTGTTTTGATTCCAGTACCATGCTGATTTTATCACAGTAGCTTTATAGTATAGTTTCAAGTAAGGGATTGTGATGCCTCCTGCCTTCCCTTTGTTGCCCAGAATTGCCTTTGCTATTCTAGGTCTTTTCTGGTTCCAGATGAGTTTCAGGAATGCTTTCTCTAGCTCTGTGA